>JAQFZU010001407.1:0-13629 GCA_034696185.1 Henia vesuviana | reverse complement strand
ATACTTTCGAAGTTCCTATATTCATAGTCAGTGACTTAGGAAAACAATTTATCTTCAAATTATACGAAACACTATGTGCAGATGCTACAGTCCATTCAGAACAACTCCTTACCATCCACAATCAAATTACACAGAACGTGTATATTGATTAGGATCACGTGAAAAATATCAAAATAAAAAGACAAAGATTTAGATGGCAAATAATATACTCGGAATTTATTCCAATGTAACACTCTAAATGTCGACCAGCGGAGGGCCTTATAAACGAATAAATACTTGAATAAAGATATGTGGTCTGGCTAGACCACGTGGCGGTTGATGATATCCATAGATTCTGTGGCGGCATGCGCCGGTGACGAGGATGTGTAGCAGATAACCTAGCAGATAAAGACCCAATTCTAATAGTTTAAAAGAGAATTTCGAAAACTATCACCTTTGATCAAGCAATAAATCCTTTGAATTCCAAGTAAAAATTATGTGGCTCTGTTCACACAAGACTAGGTCTTAAATCAAGCTTTTCAAGTACTTGAATGACTGCTGTATTCTCTGAATAAAACAAGAAAAGTACTATCAAGATCCTGATATCCTGATATCTTTCCAGAGCATAAAGGATATTGCAGATGAATGAATGCTTTTCATTCTTCTTTGAGCTGTATGCTTTATATTCTATTCTTGCTGCTTTATAATAGTTGTAAAATAACTTTGTTAATTTTCTTATTTCTGAATAAAGATAAAAATAAAAGGCTTGCACAAAACACCATACTTCTTCCATTTTTTCTCAGTGCACAACTATCAATAGCCATAATATAATGAGCCTAACTCGAAATCCAATTCCAATTATGTGGTGTACACCCGACGCAACTAAAATTGAACTCTACATCACAACTGCGCAATACACCTGCTTCTGAGCTGCGTAATTAGAAGACTGGCCTCCTAATAAACTAATAGCCACAAAAACCCATGACTGGCTGCATAGTGAACTGCTTCCAATCTGAAAAGCAGCTAAGACCAACTTACCACCACGCCCACTTTTATTAAGTGCATATAGGGATAGGATAAAATAAAATATTACATTTTACATAAAAAAAACAAAATACAATTTCAATTACAATTTCCTTAAAATAAAATAGTGGTTCATTATCAGAATCTTCTAACTCCCAACAAGTAATCTACAAGTTGCAAACATTAATTAGATGCTGTTATATGAATGAGACTAAAATACTTATTACCAGATCATCTCAACAATTTTGTAAATGTATTCAGAAGCTAAAAACATTTTTTCATTTACTGGCAGCAAACTGAATATATAAATATTGAAATGAATATTTCGATTTAGGTCAGAGTATTAAAGTATGTCTAAACAAAGCGGCAATTTGTACATTAGGCAATGAACACTTCACTTTTAGTACATATCACACTTAGTCCATACTCAGCAAAAAGCATATAATCTGGCCAGCCTTTTGTCCACCACAATCCCTGAGTATCATTATTGATTGAAAACCAGGAATGACTTTCTCAGCCAACTTTAGTATCACAACATTATCATCTCTCCAATCTAACTGTATATAGTGAATAAACAAGACACCTTGTCTGGCCATTACCAATTTGAATCATCCAAGAAATTAAAAAAATCATCAATTTTCTAGGATAACTTGAGCCACATCACCTTCATTATTCAGAGTTCTCTTCTTTTACCAAAGCTACGGAATATAGATTTAGTCTACGCAAAGCAGATTAAAGATTAATGCACATATATCAATCTCGCCTGACCATTAATCCACATCTAGTAGCATACTATCCATATCAAGACTGCTTGCATCTACAGCAATCAATCTCTTGTTCAATCCAATCTTATTTGATTAGTCCAGAACCTAGTCCAATAGCTAGAAATGTTTTAATTATATCCAAAAAATCGTCCTGATGGATCAAAATGTGCCAAACCCTTTTCTTTGATTCTCTAGAATCACACAGCTGCTTCTGTTATTCCAAAGCACATTGTATCTCCTCAAAACAAATGATGCAAGTAATAGTAACAATCAAAGATCATGGTTTCTCAAAACGTCTTTGTTGATATGCTTTTATGTCTCAATAGTTATTTTACAAGCTGAGTTCAAATCAAATTGAGGTGCTAAACTATTATCAATTGAGTAGATATCCAGTTATTCATTAATAAAATACCTAATCTGTTTTAATGTCTTTCTCTGATAATCAATAATTCTGTCTGGCATATTGTATATTATCATTTATATTATTAGTACTTTAATAGTTTCTTAAAAGAGAAGTCATCTTGAGTGCTGACGCAATAACCAATGTTAGGAATTAAAATCCTTTTTGACCAATTTTTCTTGATGGTATCACTGTCAAAATTGAAAGCTGAAAGGCTATATCTACCAATCTTCCAAAATTGGATGAAAGTACATTAAGGTATTCAATTTAAAAGACATTATATATAAATTAGATTTGTCGAATTTTCTTTCAGACTTTCAGTAGTTTCTAAACTAACATTATTGCAAACAGAATTTAATCTATATGACCTTTAGTACGATAATGATAGCTGATATTCACTTTAAGTTCAAAATAAAGACATTGTAGGAAAATGACTTGGTCTTACCTAAATTACAACATTTAATATTTATAAATATATAGATGGTCGTCACTTTCAGCCAATCCATAAGTTTTATTTGATGATGATCTGGCTGAAAGAAATTAATTTATTGCTGCTACTGTTGTTGGATGGGCCTTATTATTTGTGTAGTTACTTTTGCTGCTTTGTTTAATTGCTGAATTTTTACTCTATAAACTGTTCAAGCGATGAATCCCCTTTAAAAGACCTTACTGCTGTCATCAAGTTTTAAAAGCTTCCAAGTTTTTTTTTTTCTGATAAATAAGCTGTCCATGTGATTCTGCTTTGAAAGCTCTTGTAATCTTAATAGCTTGTTCTCAAGTCAAGGATTTTTGTTCAAGTAGTTTTTTTCTTAGTATGCCATTATTAATTCCCCGCAAAAACTGAGTTAAAATAATACCTTCTAATCCTGCTTTACTTGAAAATGCTCATAATCTTATTAAACTATTTAATTCCATTTGATATCATTTTCTATCTTATTATTTAAATTTTCGCACAAGAATTGCTATATCAAATACAATTATAGATGCGAATAACCTGTTTAAAGTATAATAATCCTTGAATAGACTGCTAAATGCTTTTTAAAGTAACTACTATTCTTGTAAAATCTAAAATTTACTAGTTACATTTTATCTATTTAGAATGTTGCTTTCAAATATCAATGTCATAGTATAGAAAGTTTGGTTCCTTCCTTCGCCAAACTACTAGATCTCACTTCTAAGAAAGCAGATAGTATTAAAGTAGATAACCTTATTAACCAAGGAGCCAGTGCCTGCTTACCATTTCTCGTCACCATTACAACTGCTTTTGTAAAACTAGTCAAGATGCACTTTTCAGTTAACGAGAACAAATTCTATAGTGCATCATCTTTCATCTATATAAAACATCCTTTAAAACAAGTACGTCATCTTTATCAAGATGCTGACGCTTAATTACATACCAATACTTGTCACTTCTCATATTTTAGCATCTATTCGCTTTCTACTCTCTGCTTTTCATTAACAGAGTAAGATCAAAAACTTGATTTGTAAAGCATCATATGACAACTGTCATCAGAATCAATGCACCAGGTTTTATTCTTGGTCTTCATGGGCATGTGAAGAACAAAGCCTTAGACATTATTAAACACTGCCTTATTGGTATGGAATCTCTTTTTATCTTGAGCTAGAGCTTCTTTACAAGATAATTTTTGATAAAATAACAGTTTTCTTTACACTAAAACAATTTGAATTCAATTTTTCCTCTTCAAAACAAATAACAGTCTTTTCGTAACACACTTTGTCAGTTGATATTTTATCAAAATGTTTATCTTTTATAAATGTAATACACATTTCAATCTGCTGAAAGTGTGATAAAGCACGTTCGGATATAATTGCAACATCATCTGGGACAAATAAGCAAAAAATTGACCCTCACTTGCAGTAATTTTCTCATGCAATTGCATCAATGTTTTGTAGATTGATTCACAGGGCCATTCCTGGTGGAAAGCAAACGCGTGCCACGAACGTGGCCGACCGAATGCTAAAGGCAGATAGATTAATCAAAATTGATAGACAAATTCTCGTCTCTAAAAGTACGAGTATTTTTGAATGTTGGCAAAATTTAGTTTTAAAGGAATAATGCGGCAGCGAATAGTGGATTTGCACCGAGGCAGCCAAGCACCCAGGAACAGCCCTGTTGATTCATCTTGTTGCAGCTTGATTCTTGTCAACTATTTATTATAATATTAACAATACAATACTAAAACTTAAGCATTTACATAAGCTTGCATACGGAAGTGAACTATTTTCAAGTTTTAGTGATTGGGCCGATGATATAACAGCCTAATTACACGTCCGTCACTTACATACATTGCAAAAAATGCATGTTTTCTCTTGTCCTATAGATAATACAATAAAGATGTAGTAACTTTCATTGATTTCAATGAAATAAATGTTTTAATAAAAATAAAAAATTTAAAATTAGATTCACATTTATCAGCTCTAAGAATGCAACTTATTAAAGTCTTAAGCAATATATTAAACTCTCAATAAATTGCTTTAGTCAGCAACAGCTTTTGTTCCGAATTTTTTTTTTTTTTATCCCAGATTGATTTAATCCACATGTCACTATTTTTTTTGTTATTCACCACATTACAATAGTCCACATGTAAGCACAAATATTCCATTTTAAAAACTAGATCTGGCGCAAAAGGAATGTCATGCTAAAACAATACTATTTTCATAACTTAACCATGAAAACTATGACCATTCAGAAAATCAACGCCGACAAAGCCATCATCTTCAATTTTTAATGAATTCCTTTGAACTTTTATACAGAAAAAAAATTAACATTTTTCAGCCAAATCAATTTCAATTTCATCATTTTTCTTAAAAAAAAGGCACCGTCTTTGAGACGACCTCCGAAATACAATTTGTCGCAATTACACTGCAATTTTGCAAACCATATTAATGCAGGCAATCAATTCTCTGATCCGTTATTTTGAAGCAACACACCCGAAACCACCTGAGAAAAGCAAAATTGATAAAAATATATTACAAACCCTGCCTACGTGTCCTTGAATTCATGAAGTGTCCACTCTCACCTCCCTTTGCTTACAGAGGGCGCCAGATGTAGACTATCGATTTACAAAGGGATACTGTAACCATGGCAATGTGCCCACATCTCTAATTTAAAGTGTAACTTGCCGATACATGTTATTTAGTAATAATTTTTTATTCAAATTTAATATGTGGAAATTATGGCATACGTGCTTCGCTCCAAAGAGCAATATTTTAAGCGTAAAACAACCTGGCGAATTTCATTTAAAATTAAAATAATTTCCTGTTCTACCTCGAACACCTGCATGTGCAGATGTTTGAATTACCACCGAAATAGCAATCTAACTAAACAATAAAGAAAACGTAAACAAAATAAATCAACTTACTCTGTGTGGGGAAATTCCTCGTGTTCAGTATTCGCATAGGGTATGATTACAACAATGAATAAGAGGTAAATAGAACGGGCAGAGATCCGAGGCGTTTCACATGTGTACATCATGACGACTATGGAGGCAAAATTTGCAGCTGCAAAAAAACACGATAGAAAAAAATTAATAAACTCAATTAAATGTTGAAATCGATAAACGCAAATGAAAAATTTTTCGGAATTAAATTTTGGTTTAACTGAGAATCTGCTATCGCCATTACTTTGCCTCGGAAATGTTGGTGACTGCCTCGTGTCGATCGTTAGGCTTAAATGCTATACGAGTATTGGCCATTTTTCTTTTTGCAGTCAAAAAATTTGCAATAATTTATCGATTAAATTAAAATCGAAAAGAATTGCAGCTACATTAATCCGGGCGTATATGTAAGCGAAAGGTGCAGTGCAGGGAAAATTCTTTGCACGCGAAATCTGTGACCACCATAATGGTAGTCTACCATGCACACTTAGCACTGCACTTACTGTTTGTAGAAAAGGAATGGTATTTAAAAGAATAAATTATAATTTTTACTGGTGTTAAATAGCTTCGATATTATATTACTAATGAAACGGAGTCGTTAGATTCAATCTACCTGTACCTTTAAATCGATGAGGAAATGCTCACTTTTCTGCACGTCTCCATTGCTCGTTACTTCGATCTACAGATGGCAGCACTTGATGATACGTAAAACCTTATTAAACTCGGATAAATTCTCTTACGTCGCAAATTATCAGGTTTTCTAAATGGGAAAATACAACAGTGAACTTGTATATCCTACTAACGTTATTTTTTCTGTTTTGCAATTAAGTTTTTTTTGTATCTAATCAAATGTCGAAATACAAGCATAAGTTATTATGAATGACTAATGTTTATTTTGACCTTAAGACAAAGCAAAGTTAAAAATGGGTATCTTGAAGATTTTAATTTTTTTATGGAGCCATTAGCAAATGAAAATTTTTTGCTATTTAGGACCATGATGTAATTACAACAAATTTTGGACTTGTATAAACTCTAAAGTTCAATTTTTCTTTTTTTTTTTAAATTTTAAAAAGTTAAAATTAAAACTATTGAAATTATAAAACATTCCAAAGGCCAATATGACAATGATTAAACATCCCTAATCCATTGTTTATAACTGTTTTCATTTTTTATTAGATTTGATAATTACTATTCTCAACAAATGAACTCTGGAATCTAGTGTTAAGCATTAAATTAATACCCTAGAGGAGGCGCCACATACAAGGGAGCTAAGCAGTTTTTTGACACTGGATGCGATCAAAAAGTGCTGTGTGCTATGCACTTTTAGCACCGGTCGTTCATAAACTCTGGGGTAGGTAACCAGCGCGTTCAATAAATCCAGGTGCAACTTTAAGTGCGAGCTCATTTGCCACAAATGAGCTCGCACTTAGCCCAGCTCCTCAATCTTTTCAGATAAAAGCAAGGTCTTGATCTTATCTTGATCCAAACTTGATCCGAACTTGATCGCGGGTTAATTGCAACAAACTGATGTTTGTTCTGTTAAAAAGCAGCCATTTATTAACTATTGTTGCACACATTGTTGCATTAGTTATTCAAAAATACAAGCGGCCCAATCACATCCCTAACAAGTAAGTTACTCTCTAGGGCCACAATGAGGTGCACTACTTGAACATGACTACTAATTCCCATAGAATCTCGTTATTTTTTTTCTGTACAAACAATACTCCCCAGGTATTAGTTATAGAAAACACACAGGTGATTCCATCTTTATCTGACCATCCTTTGCCACTCACTGATCCACAAAAATACCCAGCTGTAAACCCTGTGACCAAACCATCACTAGAGGGCAACATGAGTCCCAGTCACCTGACCTTGAGGCAAATCTACTACACTGACTGGGAGGCTCAACCCCTAGGGAAAAGTCTAGCTTCAACTGCCATAAAGTAAGAATGTGCGGGGTTACCCAGGTGAGAGTATGGTGGACGTGAGGAAAGTTGTGCGGAGGCTGAGAGGTATATACGGCTAACGCCTAGCCGTAAAGCAGTGTCTTAAATAATATGGCTTCTTACTGGCGGTTGAGACCGCCGATACAAGGCAAGCAAATCTAGAGAGCAATGGGAACGTGGCGATGATATGTGTCGCACTGGCCAAGGAGAGACAGCCTTGACGGTAGCGTAAGCTACAGCCTACGTGGGCCAAAAAATACGATGATTGGCACTGACTATCCCAAGATTACGAGCAAAGCAGAGTTTGAATTATCAGGTGACGATAAGAATGACTGGATGAAAAGTGTATGGTACTTTCTGCTAAACATGGGACAATATAAGCTTGCCTAGTGGTTTGCCTACCGCAGTCGGACTTAGTCATGGACCTTATGTTAAAATGCGTGGAGACTGTGATAATCGAGATTTTGGAGTTAACTTGGTTCTAGCATCAAGGACTCTGAACGTAGCCTGGCGATCTTAGTCGACCCTTACTCAACTTGCATATTGTGATAAGTAAATGGCTTTGATCGACGATCATCGATCTGCCATTGACATGTTGTTATGAGTGAATTGATGGAGGTGGCCAACTTATAACCCGACAGAGTCACACTCGCTGGTCGAAGGTATATGGTGGACCAAGAAAAATTCGGTAAACTTTGACCCTAAGGCCGTGTGGAGGGCTATCTTTAGCTATGCGGGTTCCCACAAAAAACTGTTAGGGTAAGACATAGTCTAATAAAAATCCTACCCTCACAACCTTATCTATTTTTTCAACCTTCTTTTCCAAAATTCTATTAGTGTCTACAGCTAAGTCGTTCTATATTTTCCGTAACCAACTTTTTAAACCACTTTTTACTATCATTTCCAACTTTTTGCCTTTGCGTGGCAGTATTGGAAATCCGAGGGCAGTCAAAGGCAAAAGGGATCGTTTCTCGCTGTTTCTGGCATTGTCTAAAGGCTAACAAGCATGGTTGGTTGCATACCCTTTCCGTATCTTACCTATCACTCATGGATCTCCATAGGTTGGGGACCGTGGTCTGTGTGTGAAATGCTCTGGCAGTTCCTGTGCATGGTTTGACCCTTATTCAATATGCCAGCGAGTACAAGAGAATAGTGAGGCAATAATGAACATGACACGGTTTCACTGCTGGGCGTTTCGGCATAGACACTCTGAACTGCAGAAACTGGTCAATGGATAGACAGCTTTAGAATAAATTGTACATAAAGCAAGAAAGTTTTTATTTTGTTTTAAATTCAAGGTAGAGATCGAGTAAACTCTCAAACAGATAATCAGATCGTTTTTTCCAAACAAATTCCCTAAATAAACTCTTTTGTTGTACTGTTCTTTCTTTCTTCTTTTGTTCGTTGCCCATGTCTGGCTGAGACTGCCATAGAAAGGCATGATAAGATGTTACCATGGGTTTTCGACCTATCGACAGACCCCATAAACAAACTTTACTAAATAAGTACAGAAAATGAGTTATAGGCAATACACATTGCAAGTAAAATATGCTTTTTGTACCAAAAACAAAGAAATACACTTGTCCAAGAAAATGCAAATTTTTTAACAATTATTTTTATAAAATTTTTTTTGTGTGTTAAAAATTTTTTTTTATTATTATTACCAAATAGATTGAAATAACCAAATAGTTGAAAAAACACTTACAATAATCCCTATCATGGAAATCTCCCAGGAGATTAAGATATGATATGCATATCCTCAGTAAGGGGTCAATTTAACCCCAGAATTAGGACAAACTCTGTCTAATGGATGGGTGGGTGGTGGTAACAATGGGAGCAAAAAGACAGCAGCCCTAAAACTTCCTGCATTCTCAGGAACTATAGTCAAAGCACCAAGATTTTAAATGATATCACAAAATCCTTTGTGATGCTGGAAGAAAGACATATTAGCAAAGGATGGTTTAGTCACCTTATTCAACAGCGAAGCATCAAACTGGCTAACCCAATTCGATATACAGAAAAATTTCTCAAAATTGTTTTGTGATCAGTGCACACATAGAAATAAGGGTGTAAATTGGGTGTTGTAGACCAATTTACACCCATATCATCTTGGGGTGCAAAAATTAACAACTTTTTAAAGACCTTTGTTTTATAAGCACACCTTTCTTAGTAGTTTAAATTTAGGATAGGTGTAATATCCTTAATACACCTTTAATGCATCAGGTGCTGATATTATTCTTACACTCATTTTAAAGACGAACACCTACATTTTATAAATACACCTTTCTTAGTAGTTTAAGTTTAGAATAGGTGAAATGTTTTTTTAATACACCTTTAATACATTAGGTGTTGATATTATTTTTACACTCATTTCTGTCATCAACTCCTATCACTAAATAGTGATGTAATATCCTGTTCAATACTTTAAGTGTACTAAACACTGTGCTAAGCATATATAAAATCAACATTGTAGTAGTACACTCTAGATTCAGTGGTTAGTGCACTGTCTCTAGATCTAGTGGTTAGTGCACTGTCTCTAAATCCAGATTATGCCGGTTCAATTCTCGAGTGAGATTAATGGTTTTTTTCAGTGAGAACAAAATGAGTTGCAGGCCTTTGGAAGGGATTCTAAGTCATTGCCTCAAGTTTGGAAGATTTTCTTAACACAACAAAGATATCCAGATCAATCTTGTTTTATAGCATATACCTTTTAAATTTTTATATCTTTTTAGGCGTAAAATAATTCAATACACCTTATTATCCTCATTTCTTACAGTGTAACACCATAAGGGAGGTGTGAGTTTTTGCACATACAATAATTCCTGTACAATAATACAAATACAATAATCCCAACATTTCCTGTTAAGTCTTTATATCATTTGGAACATCCTTTTCTTTCACATTTAACTTTTCTCCTTGCACCAAAGGAGTCTTCACTGCCTTGGCTTTTTCCATCCCATGTTTCTTCAACACCTTGACTATCTGTTTTTGTTGACCAATTCTTATCCCATCTTCTTCCACTTGAAACTCAATTCCAAGAAAATAACCTGGCTTCAATTGCACTAACTCAACATACTTGCCAATTTGACCTATTGATCTGTTAACTATTTCCTTACTGCTTGCTACAATTATCATATCGTCAACATACTTGTACACCCCCAGTAGCAATTCCTCATCTCCTTCCCTATACCGATAAACACACGGGTCATATTTCATTCTCTTAAAACCCACTTTACAGAGCACCTCGTTCAACTTTTTATTCCAGCACCTTCCTGCTTGTGGTAAGCCATACAAGCTTTTCCGTAGCAGACAAACTTTTCCTTCAACAGCATACCCCTCTGGCTGCTGCATATAAGTTGTTTCTTCAAGTTTCCCATGCAGGTAAGCTGTCTTCACGTCGTACTGACATACTATCCAGTCCCTTTTTGCTGTAATTGCCAACAAAACCCTCACTGCAGTAGTGCTGACCACCGGCGAAAATGACTCTTCATAATCCACACCCGGTACTTGATTGCAGCCGACAGCCACCAGCCTTGCCTTATATTTATCTAAACTTCCATCTGCTTTTGTTTTCACTCAAAAAACCCATTTGCTTCTCAAAACCTTACTACTTATTGGTTTTGGTACCACTTGCCATACTTCATGGTGTTTCAAGAAAGCAATTTCATCGTCCATTGCTTGCACCCATTTGTCTCTATCTTCGCCTTGCACTGCTTCATCAAAAGTCAATGGTGCCTCCCTAACTAACAGTGCTTGCTCCACTTGAATTTTCTTTTCCTTTAACCTCTCCGAGTGCCTCACTCCTGCCTTCAACTCTTCCTCCTCCTGCTGCTTTATTCTTTTATTGGTTTCCTGTGCAATTACTTCAGCCGTCATTCCTTTCTTCCTTCCAGCAACCGGTGCTGTTCCGGACCCCTGAACCAATATTTCAGGAACTGCCTGGCAAATGGCTTGTACCTCATGTTCTTTATCTTCTATTAAAATATCTTCTTGTGTGTCATCAAATCGCATTAAATCTGAAACATACTCCAAACTATTCCCAGCAGCTCGGCTAATGTCCTGGTCTTGTAAAAACTCACTTCCCATCCTATTCTCATCAAAAGTTATTTGTGCCGTTTCATGAACCTTCTTGTCATCAGGACTAAACACCCTGTAACCACCTTTTGAAGTATAACCAACCAGTATCCCACGTTGCGCTCTATTATCTCATTTTCTCCGCTGTTGCAACGGAACATAATAATAGCATTTACAGCCAAAAATTCTGAGATTCTTAACCGTGGGTCTATGTCCCTTCCACAACTCCCATGGTGTCTTTTCTCGTTTAGTAACACATCGATTCTGCGTATATGATGCTGTTGCAACCGCTTCTGCCCATAAAAACAAAGGCAATCTTGCTTCTGCCAAAATCGTTTTTGCAGTTTCCAATAACAATTGGTTTGCCCTTTCAGCCACTTCGTTGCTCTCTGGACTGTAGGCCATGGTCCTCTCATGTTTCATGCCCTGTTCTGCGCAGAAATCCTGGAAACTTTGACTCGTAAACTCGGTTCCATTGTCGCTTCTAATCCTTTTCACACGTTTTCGTAACTGGTTACTATGAAGCATAACCCAACGTGACAATTTTGTCGTGGTCTCATCCTTCGACTTAAAAAATTCTACGTGTATTAACCTACTGTAGTCGTCAACAATGGTTAAAAAATATTTCGCACCTGTCAATGAGCCTATGGGCATTGGCCCGCACAAATCCACATGCAAAAACTCAAGTGGCTCCGTACTTCTGTCACCCGTTATTGGATTGAAACTTTTCCTCACTTTCTTTGCTAAAATGCACGGCTCACAAAGCTCTAATTTACTATTCGAATAATGCAGTCCATCTACCAGATTTTCATTCCTCATCTGGTCCAAATATGCTTCGTTCACATGACCCAAACGCCTATGCCATAACATCTTTGTTTGAGTTTCTTTTGCAACACAACAGTACTCTTGTCTATTTAACTTGCTGACCGGTCTCGGGGTCATATCTAAAACAAAACTTCTATTTTCATATTTTGCTTTACTTATTACATTTTCATATGGGTCTATAATCTTTGCCCCATTGCTACTTATTTCCACCCTATTTTCTTGCTCCACTAAACTTGCAACCGACAATAGGTTTTGTCTTAAACCTGGAACCACTAAAACATCTCTAATCAAAATTGTTTTTGTCTCTTCTCCTTTCTCCGTGACAACCTTTGTTTGTGCCTTAACTTGACCTTTAACTGACACGCCCGTTAATACCCCTTTTTTCGCCAACAATACCTTCCAATTACACTGTTCCTTATCTAACACAAGTGCGACATCCCCAGTCATGTGCCTCGTCGCACCTGAGACTAAATTCCATACAGTCTTGTGCCAGTCCTTTGTCGCACATGTCCTGTTCCACAAGCACTGCTCCTCAAGCTCGGTTAGCGCATAAGCATGATCTGCTTCTGCTTCTTCTTTGACTAGACGTGCTCTTTCTCTTTGTCCAAAACGTCTTGGTTGACTCTGAACCGGAAAACGCCCACGTCCTCTAAACGCAGCCCCTCTTCCTTCCTGTCTTCTAAACTGTGCTGTAGGACACTCTCTCGCGAAATGACCTTTTCCACCACAAACAAAACAAGAACTCTGCTTATCCCTAAATCTGCCTCCTCTTTTGCCATCTTTAACATGGTAAGCCTGCTCTCGTTCGCTTGACTTCTTACTCGTAGCCATTTCTTGTTTCTCACGCATCACACGCTTAATCTTGTCCAATTTTTCTACTTCACTGTCCCGTAAGTTCTTTGCTGTGTCAGCATATTTTGTATGTATCCCTCGTATAACGTAGTGGCACAATTTTTTCTCGGAAATCACAATTCTAACTTCTGCACTTCTTTTGGCAATTGAACGTGCTTCATTGATAAACTCCTCTATCGGTTCCTGCTCCAGCATTCGTAAACGTTGTAGTTCAAGCTCAATATCCAACTGCTTTTGCTCTTGCACTCCAGCATACTCCGTCTTCAATTTTTCCCTCAGTTCTCTTGCATCTTCCTCATCAATATGCATTGCCGCAATTTTGTTTGACATCGTTTGCAGCATGACGTTCATTGCTTCGTCGTTCTTCC
>JAQFZU010001406.1:0-13637 GCA_034696185.1 Henia vesuviana | reverse complement strand
GAAGCCCAAAAACGACAAGGAGAGACGAGAGATTCGCCCTCACAAAGCTGCCCCCAGGGGAACAATCACTGGAGTATGGTTACATTCCCGCAACAACAGTGTCTCCCCGTACGCGCGTTTTTTCATTAACAAAAGTAGGGACCCACCTCCCTTCCTCCCGACACGCCGATCCCGCGACGCTCCCCACCATCTCCACCTCCCCCCAAGAAATAGAGCACACTGAGCGTCCCAGTAATTCATCGCGAGCAAGCTCGCTAGGAAGGGGACGTGACGTGATCTGGAGGGGGTCACCGAATTACTTCGATGACCTCTAAGAATCACGAATAATTATTCTCAAGACAACCGACGACCTACTTTCCCTTTCCTGTAATCTTAGATCCGCATTCCACTTAATTCTGACCCGGATATTCTTTGTTACCCCAAGTCCGTGACGTCACGTCACAGACTTACCGCCAACCAATCGCATCACGCGGACTATCGGATTACTCCGTTAGGTCCGCCAGGTACCTCAACATTATTTAAACCCCAGCTGATAATTTTTAAAAAAAGTCTTCAGCTACATATGCAATTGCAAAAGCTACATCTAGAAAATAGACAAACCAAAAAATTACAAACAAATATCAAGATGGGAACCAGAAACAACCGAGTTAATGCCTTTTAGAATGATTTTCACAAAGAATCGACTCAAGATGATGTTTAACGTCTAAAGTCAATGTTTTGCAATTTTATTGCAATAACCATCAATGTTTCTTTGCAGTGCTAAAAATAATGGCAAATTAAGATATCTTTATTTTCTTCATGAGCAAAGCAATGTTATTAAATAAGTGTCCAATCTGCAATGCCTGACATGTATACAGTCTTGGAGCCTACCTATGCACATACCGCGCATGTCTCGACAGTGACGCCTGGCTGGTCAAAAATGATATGCATGCTTAGGTCTAACCCCATGTCACTTGTCATTCTCAATCTTTGTATAAATAAAACCTTTAACAACTTTTTTGTCAGTTTGAGAGCCCCTGGGCAGTAATATAGTATACGTAATAAGTAATCAAATGCAGTGATGGAAACTAAAAACAACCTATTAAATGCCATATGCTAAAAAAATGCTGCAGGTATAATAAAAATGAAAAAAACAAACCAAAAATTTAAAACTAGCCCAAAACTCAAACAGAGGAGAAGGCACCATAGTTAGATGGTAGGTAGGTAGGTATGTTGCTTTAGGTCATCAGCAGCTACTATGGCTGAACTCGATCTGTCAACAACTGAATATTTAACACAATTCATAAACTATACACAATCCATTTTTTTAACACATGTCAATTGCAGAGATGGGAACCAGGGAAACCCAGCAATGCCGTGCAGCAAGAAGACACCGCGGCAAAACCAAAATAAAATAAGTTGGAAAAAGAACAAACCAATGAAAACCAAACAGAAAAAACAAATAAGACCTTTCAATCCATCATAGGCAACAAAAAGGAAAAAGGAAGAATTAGGAAAGAAGGAAAACATTACCTGTAGGCTTCACCGAAGTAAGTTACCAGGGGACACCACGAGGAGGTAGGACTTGGAAGTTTTATCCTCCCATAGCTAGATGGAATATCAATTGTCATTTGCTTTGTGTCAAAGGCAGGGCAGTTAGCAAAATGCCAAGAAGGTATTTTGCTTAATGTCGCCAGCGACTACTAAGGCCATATGCAACATGCCTAGATGGATACCAGGGAGAACCCAGCAATGCCGTGCAGCAAGAAGACACCCCAGAACAACCAAAATGACACAAAGCAAAAAAAGAACAAACCAAAAAAAAAACAAATAAAATAAAAAACCAGGACCTAAATACCCAACATCAGCAAGGAAAAGGAAAAAGGAAGAATTAGGAAAGGAAGAAAAGATTACCAGAGGCCCTATTGGTTCCACCACCAAGAAGCCTCTTGATAATGTACTAACAGGGGGACTATGTGAAGGATGCCCTCCCTCAAAGGGAGAGCAATCCCATCCCCTTCCCAAGAAAGAAAAGATGATGGGAGCTGCCATCATGGGCTTGGAGATGATGATGGTGGTATGTAGTTTAAGCCAGTAGCTATTGAGGTCAGTAAATAAAACAAAAACTTGATACAAGACATACAGGACACATCGAAATTTAACACAATCAGAAATTCTAGACATTCCAATAAAACGAATCAAATGCCAAGATAGAAACCAGGCATTGACAACCCAGTCAATGCCATGTGGTATAAAGACACCAAATTTTCAAAAACCACAAAGAATCAAATGAAAAAGACACCATAATTAGTATTGTAATACAGTGCCCTGAGCTTTATGTAAGTGGGAGGATAGCTCCAACAACTCTCCAAGAGAAAAGCGAAAAAAGTTGACTTCATGGACATTAAGGGGACTCCAAACGCTTTGGCCTATTACTTTTGTTTCCTTATTCACCATTTGTGATCCTTGCATTTCAGCATGCAGGCACAATTAAACCTATCCCCCCCCCCGGTTATTCCTCCCAACCTAAAAAAAATAAAACACTAAAGGGAAAAGAATGATCTGGACCTCAGAACCCAACTTCGGAAAGAAAAAAATGTAGAAAGAATTAGTAAATAAAAACATTATCAGTAGGCCCTATTGGTTCCACCATCAATAAGCCTGTTGATTGTAAACTAATAGGGACACATATATACAGGTCGAACTTCGATATAACAAACTCGAAGAAACCCTCAAAATATGTTCGTTAAATCGAGAATTCGCTATACTCGGTACAGCGAACTATTTTAGTTGGTTTTCTTAAAATTTTGAGTGACATAGTTCTACAATGGTTTTAGTCACTTAACAGATTGTCAATAACACCTATAAAACCTGCTTAAAGCCTTCCAAGAAATAGTTTAGGTGGTTAAACCAAACCCACAACAAAACCAACTGACTTAGACCGGCTAAAACCAGCTGGTTTTAAGTTTCAAATGCACCTACAGACCCCAGAAGAATTAAACCATTAAGAAGCCTTCACCACGCTAAAACTGTGCTAAAGACTATTGTATAATGCCTAAGAGAAAAGCAAAAAGTTGCTACAAATAAACATTCACATCATAATCTCTGGTATCTGCTTGCATTCATGCCAAGTAGTGAAGCACAAAAGAAATTTTGTCTTTTTTTTAAAACTTCCAAAATGCACATCTCTCACAAAAAGTAATGCATTTTCAAACTAATGTAGTAAAACTAGTAAAACAAATATATTTTCAAATAAACTTTGTTTTAAGAATTGAGCCCTATATAAAATATGAATTACTTTCATGCCTGGTATGCAATATCCCAATGCTGTTTTTGTCTTTTCATATTTCAATTTCTCTCTCATCTTTTTATTATCACTTGCATTCGGTTCCCATGTAATTCGACCAATTTTAACGTCCATTATACTCGCATTTTCGAATTCGTGAGTTAAATTTTCTAATCTTAAATATCCTATAAGAAATAATATTTCCAATTCAATGTTATATTAGTTTCATTATTTCATATTCACTAATGCATCGTGATGTTTGATCAGTATTTGTCTCAATAGTGCGCAAACCATAAAATTTTGGCACAAATTGGCGCAAAGAAATTAAAATTGAATCTTCGCAATTCTCATCGAATATTTGTTGATAAAATGTTAACTCCTTTTCTCCATTTACGGGCTTGAGAACAAATTTTCCGTCGTCTTCCTCCATGAGACCTAAAAAAAACAATTTATTATATTTATATTTTAAAATAAATCAAATAATTAATTTATATACCCAAATTTCTGCCATCGTCTCGCGGTTCGTGACCGGCGGCTTGAAGTTTCAGTGGGCGTATACCAGCAGCCTGCATATTGCTTTCATTTTCACGATATATATGGCTATTTACATCCATAACTCGCTGAAAATTGTATTGAATAATCACCCATTTCGTCGAAGAACACTCCCATTTATTTATCAGTAAATGAATAACATTTGACCTGGATTGAAAGTGATTCGAAATATCGCCACTCGGTGTCGTGCCATTCGATATTTTAAATGTATAATATTTTAAAATAATAACTTTGATTATTTCACATTTTGTATTTTCTGAAGATTAATTAGTATTTTTTTTATCAAAATAAAACTATTTCCCAAAAAAAATAGATCGCTAATGACGTCAATTTGTGATGATATTAAGGGAAATAAATGCATAGCAAACAATGAGGCATTGAAGCAAAGCGACCGCGAGACCACGTGTAGCCACGCTTTCCCACAGTCATTGAATAGGTCGTGTGATGGTCACGCGTACAAGTCACGTAGGAAAACTACAATGTGCTTATTTTACTTTATTGTCATGATTCATATCATACTTCTTAGTAATAAAGAATTTTTTTTTAATATAATTTAAACTTAATTCGACTAAATTACATAATTGCAACATGAATTAACAAAATGTAATAATTTTTATATAGTAATGATCGGCATCAACTAAAAATCCAATGGAATTTCGAGGAAAGGAAAATATAATAAAAATTGAATTTTGTGTTGAATTTATTTGACATGAAACTTTTTTGGGACTTCTAAATGGGTTTTAGATCTATTCACACGGTGCATCCTCCCTCCACCATCAAAAGAATCGGGTTCCCACGACCTGTTACACACATTACATATCACGATAAAGTCACCTGTTGAGCTGTTATCAGATATTAAAATTCAGAAAACCGTATAATTTCAAAACCCAATTTTTTTGAATAAAAATATACAAAAATCTACAACAAAATTTTATCCAACCAAAAAAAAATTCTAAAGAAAAATTTTTTTAAAAAAATTTTATAAATAAATAAATAAAAATAAAGTAGCATTAATTTTCCCACGAATTCATTAACATTGAAATCAAATATCTCATGTAGATCCCTCAATAGCTGGTGTTTCTGTAGTCATAGCGACCAACAATTCTCTCTAGTGATGGGAGGGTTGGCCATAATTGGTCGAGCGGAGGGTCGGCGTGCGTTCACACGCCTGCCCACCGTGGGAACGGCGTTCGTCCGGATTTAGAGGGCGAGCGCTGAACGCCGTTCACCATTCACAGTGCGACTGCCAGTCGACACGCACAAGCACGAGACCAAACACGCGACTATGAAGCGAAATCTTAGTGATAGCGAAGTCGATGATGTGTTTGACGACAATTCGAAAGGGTGAGCTGTTTCTGACCACTCGTTTTTGATACACGTGTTGGATTCTTGAAGAATTCATTAATCCACGTGTTTACAATTGGATTACCGTAATTAACCTTGTTTTTCCTCAATCTCCAGACCGCAAAGTCAAGGCTCCGACAGTTGTCAAATGCAGAGTAGGAAGAAAAGACGTGGGGTAAGTCGTTATTTATTGCCACTTATCACTTTAAAATACATGAAAAAAATTTATTTTATTTTAGTTGATAGAAAAACGAAGAAGAGATAGGATTAACAGTAGTTTAACAGAATTAAGACGTTTAGTACCAGCTGCATTTGAAAAACAGGTTAGTTTTTAATTTAATTTTTATTTTTTTTATTGTTTTTTTTTGCATGTGTTTTTTATTTCCGCACTTTTAATTTGATTAAATCATATCACAGAGCACCAATGCTGACTATCCTCTTGACGTACGAAGTCTTCTTTCTCCACAGGGTTCGGCCAAACTCGAAAAAGCTGAAATACTACAAATGACTGTCGATCATCTTAAAATGCTGCACACCAAAGGTTAATTTTCAAAAAAAATTATTTTTAATGACTTTACTCAACTTTCGAAACTCGAAAATCTTAGGTTTCGATCCTCTGACTTGTGATCCTCACAAATTCGCTATGGATTACCACGGTCTTGGATTCCAAGAATGTGCGGCCGAAGTCTCCCGATATTTAATCAGCATCGAAGGAATGGACGTTCAAGATCCTTTACGACTACGACTCATGTCGCATCTGCAGTGTTTCTCAGCGCAGAGGGATATTGCCAATAAACAACCGCATTCTAGTTGGGTGCCATTCAATCCCCCGACACAATATTCCAATCCATTTCCCCACATAAGTGATCAACAATCAGTGCCACTGCCATCTACTGTTATTTGCTCGGACTTGCGCGGCCAACATACAATACCGAACGATGACATTATGGGTATGAGTGGGAATCAAATGAGAATGTCAACATCTGGGAATGTGGGTATGAGTGGCATTGGGCCTCAAATGTCGGGTTCACAGTATCCAGTAAGTCTGAACATCAGTACTCATTGTTTTTCGACGGCTGCGCAGACAAATTATAGTCCGACTGTGACAACGGCGCAGTCGGGATCGGCGGTCAAACCCTATAGACCGTGGGGCGCTGAATTGGCTTACTGACAAGAATCTCACCGTTAATTGGACAGTGGTAATCATCTCAACCATTCTCTGATTAATGGTGGGAGAGAATTTATTTTTGTATCATAATTTCCCATTCTTATTATCAATCAATTAAATGAGAAGAAAATTCAAATGAGTGCAATAAAATATTAATCTAGTCAAAATGCACCTATTTTCTAATGATTTTAATATATCGATGAAAATGAATAAATAAAAATCAAATTTTGTATTTTATATAATATTGAAATATTTTTCACTCATAATTTTAAAAAAATCGAAAAATAATCAATAATAAAATTTACATTATTAATTTATTTTGCAAATTTATACAAAATGAAATAAAAATAAAAAATTAATCACATTTTTATTGAATTTAATTTCTTACAGTTTCGAGTACATTTGCATATTGGAAATTGTCACTATTTGTATAATCACTAATATCCAAAGCAATTTCGCAACTTTCTCGGACAACTCGAGCTTCGTCTTCGATAAACTTCGCGAGCACTTCATTACACACTTGAGTTCCTATTGAGCCGAGCGCTTCGGCGCATTCGTGTCGCACCATTTCATTTTCGCTCAAATCACTAACATTTTCAATTAACGCATCGATACTTTCTTCCCGTTGCATTTGACCGAATACAAAAGCAATTTCGTGACGAAACAGAGCACTTTTCCCACATTTTAATCCTTCGGCTAATGCTTTAATAGCCTCGAAACTTCCTAAATTTCTTAACGCAAACATTGCGCGGTATCTATCGAATAAATTCAGTTTCTCGTCCAATAGCATTTTTTTCAGTTCATTCACATCCTTCGATTCATGTGGCGGTGCTGGATCAACCGACAGATAGTTAATTGGATTTAAATTTGCCTCTTTTCTTTCGTTCAGCCATTCGATTCTTTTTGCGGCTAAAAAACACGTTTCTGCTACTTCTTGCACTGGATCGTTTGTGTATTCGATTAGAAGTGGTAAGATATTCGTGTTTCCGATGGCTCCTAATGCTTCGCCGGCTTCGTGACGGACCATTGGTTCTTGTTTGGTGTCTTTTAATACTTCTACCAGGTGTGGGATTGCGTAAACATCGCCTAGTTGACCCAAGCAGTAAGCGACTTCGTGTTTGAGAAGGGCGGAGGAATCCTCGAATGCTTTAACCATGCTATCGATACTGTTCTTACCGCCGATGTTTTTAAGTGTGAATAACGCTCGAAAGCGTTGTTTTAGTGGTTTCGATTCATCGTTTAGAATTTCGCCTATTTTGGCCAACTCTTCGATTTTTACTTGTAATGTGGTCATGATAGAAACGTGGTTTGTTTGAAATTGTTTAAATGGCTGACCATTGACGAAGCGAGCGCCATCTATTATTAAAGGTTAATTTTTAAACTTTAAGAAATAAAAATCGAAGTGAAATTGTAATTAGGAAATAAAAATACTTTATTAAAATGATTCAATTTATTGTACATTAATTGAATTGCCTGATCCAATTTGTTTTAATCTTTCTTTTTCTAATAACTTTGCATCTCCGTAAATTTCATTGTTTTGTAGAAATGGTGAATCCGGTTGCACATTTTTATAATTTATAATTTGTTGAGATTTCGTAATGTTATTAATGATATTTTCAAGTGTCCAATGTTTCCTTAACAATGCCAGATCAAGCGTAAATGGACCAAACTGAGTCAATCGAATTTTTGTACACGAAGCTGTTGATTTAAGGCTCAATCCCAATTCGTGAATTATTTTCATTAAATACAATTCGTCTTCATTTATACTAGTTACTTCTAAAGAAAATAAACTATTAACAAAACAAAAAAAATAAATAGTAAAGTCAATAAACAAACCTATGGTGACATTTGGCAAATCTAAATCAATGCATTTCATTGAATAGATCAATGGACTTGAGTCATTTGCTGGTCTAATGGGACCACGAGAAGCCAATTCATACGCTTCTTGACTTTGCTTATCAACTCCAGCATAACTAAAAACAAAAACAATATAAAATTATTTTATCTTTATACATGCAATTAGATCTAAATGATCTTACTCAAACATTTGTCGTTGGTGAGCTGCTTGCCACGATGCTAATACGCGATCAATTTGAGATTGACGGATGTGATCTAAACAAAATGTAATTAAATGTAATAATTAAAATTAGAAAAATTAAAAAGTATTTAACCATAAGTCGTTTTTTCTCGAATTTTTCCAGTTTCGTGAAATGTTGTCGTTGCAAATCCGAATGTTCCAGAAACTTCATATTTCTATAGAACTTTATTTAGATTTTTATAATTTATATTTATTGGGAGTTTATTTTACTCTTAGGAAATTTCCAGTTTTCACTTTCGATGCCCAATTGCATCCCCTATTAATTCCTATAACTGAATAAAAAATATATTGAATTAAAATATATTTATTTTTGCAATATTTAAATTACCTGCTAAACCAGATGTTAATTTATCTAAATGTTGAGCTCGCTTTAGTTTTATATCAATTGGTTGATAATAGGGTCCAATTACCAACGGATCATCAGCTAAATTTGGTGTATTCGTTACCATAATGCTTCCATCTGCTACATTCACTTTCTGAGATGTAATTTTTTTCTGTGGTCGTTGCTTCATTAAATTTAAATCTGAAAAAATATGAATTTTATTTATAAGTTGATTGATATATAAAACAATAATAAGTTACCTTGGCATAAATTAATTTTTATCGTTTCCAATGCTTGGATTAAATACAAACCACTTGGTTTATAAATACAAAAAGTACCATTTAATAATTTCCAAGCATCAGGAGCAGTCGAAATAGAAATCTTCATTTCTTTACAAACTCTAAAGTTGCGTAATAAATATCGAGTACGATGATTGCAGTAGTGTAACTAGCGCCACTATGTTATTGCAATACAAAGTAAAACACTTTTTTTTCATTGGCCGGAGTTCTCGGCTTTGGCTTTCTATCAGAAGGTCATGACAGCAACTTATGTATCGGGTAACGTACGAAAATATACCCATTGATTCAGCTGGTCGTGAAGTAAACAAACATCTTCAATATCACCGTTCAATTCAACAAAATCAATTACAAGCCTTTTACTCGTCAGTTATCGTTCTCTATTTAGTGTGGGTATGTAAACGAAGAAATTATTCGAAAATTTAAATTTAAGGCAAATTAATTTATTACAGAGTGCAATGGAAATATAATACGATGTGAAAATGAGTGATAGTCATCATCTTGGTGCTCATCATTCACTCGGTGAAGTCGATCACGCGAATCGCCTTTCGCTAAATATCGGCGCTTTGTATACGAGCGAAGAATATAGTGATGTTGTTCTAGTCGTTGATGGACACCGTTTCCTTAGTCATAAAGTAATACTCGCTGCTCGAAGTGATTATTTCAGGGCGCTTTTATTCGGTGGTTTACGAGAATCAAAACAAGCTGAAATCGAATTGAAAGATGCTGCTTTGGAACCGTTTCGAATTCTTCTTAAATATATTTATACGGGTCACATGGTTCTTGTTAATTTAAAGGTTTGAAAGATTTTTAATTTTAATATTTATTTATATTTATTTTGAAATTAAAATTACAGGAAGAAGTTATATTGGAAATTCTTGGATTAACTCATCAGTACGGTTTTGAGGAACTTCAAATTGCCATATCGGATTATTTAAAAGCAATTGTAAATGTTCGTAACGTCTGTTTAATATATGATATGGCAAGTTTATACCAGTTAACGTCTCTGGTCAGTGTTTGCTGTAATTTTATGGATAGACATGCTTTGGATATTTTAAGGCATGAATCTATATTTAATTTGAGTGCGGTAAGTTGCTTTTTTATATTATTTAATTCGTTTTTTAATAGGATTAATAAAATGAGGTCAAATTCAATTTGAATTTAAAAATAGATATTGAATTTTCTATTCATTTAATTTGTAAAATTATTTCAGACTGCATTGAAAGAGATGATTAGTCGAGATTCATTTTACGCACCCGAAGTGGAAATCTTTCGAGTCGTTTGCGAATGGATTCGCCATAATCCAAGTGCAGACTCGAAAGAGATTTTAGCTCAAGTTCGGTTACCTCTTATGCATCTACCTGAATTATTAAATGTCGTGCGACCTACAGGTCTGATAAGTCCCGATGCAATTCTTGATGCCATTACGGCGCGCAATGAAAACAGAGACATGGATCTCAAATATCGTGGTTTTTTATGTAATTTAATTTGAAAAGTTTTAGGTGCGATGAAACTCATTAACATAAATTTAAATTTTTCAGTACCCGATGAAAATGTTGCAGCGCCCAAACATGGAACTCAAGTTTTACATGGGGAAATGCGAGCTGCATTATTGGATGGTGATTGCGTCAACTACGACATGGAACGAGGTTTCACGCGACATCCCATCGACGACAACGAGGGAAAAGGAATTTTATTGAAATTAGGATTTCCCTGCATAATTAATCAAATTCGCATGCTACTCTGGGACAGAGATAACAGGTGGTTAGGATCAATGATTATTCTTTTTGATAAATTGTCTGAATTCAATAATTTGCATTCAATATATTACATATCAGGTCCTATTCATATTACATTGAAATTTCGATGGATCAGAAGGATTGGGTCGTTATTGTGAATCATTCTGATTATTTATGCCGGTCATGGCAGTGTTTATATTTCCCTCAGAGAGTTGTTAGGTATTTTTTTTATTTAATTTGAAAATTTGTATTATTTTGTTTTTTCTAGTTATATTCGAATCGTTGGTACACATAATACAGTAAACAGGATTTTTCATGTTGTTAATTTTGAATGTTCATATACAAACAATAAGACTCAATTGCAAGATGGTTTAATAGGTAAGAAAATGATGATAATTTATCAATTAAGTTTTTAATTTTTAAAAAATTTAAAAACATTTAAAAGTTCCTACTGAAAATGTGGCTACTATACAATCAAGTGCCAGTGTTATCGAAGGTGTCAGTCGCAGTCGAAATGCATTGTTGAATGGTGATACCCGTAACTACGATTGGGATTCCGGGTATACTTGTCATCAATTGGGAAGTGGTGCAATTGTTATTCAATTAGCGCAACCATACATGATAGATTCTTGCAAGTAAAATGAATGGATTGTTTTACGCTATAATAACTTTGTAAATTTATTTGATACATTTGATTATAGACTTTTATTATGGGATTGTGATGATAGGAGCTATAGTTATTACATTGAAGTTTCGACTAATCAACACACTTGGAAGTTGGTGGCTAATAAAATGAACGACGCCTGCAAGTAAGAAATTCAGAAGTTACAATAAGATTTAGACCAAAAAATAATTAAAATGGTGGTTTTAGTTTATGGGTTAATAACTGGCATAGTATTTAATTTTTAAGCTATGCAATGGAATTTTTAGTTATATTTTTACACTAAATGAAATTTTTTTAAAACTTGTTTTATGTTATTTAGGTCATGGCAAACAATAACTTTTGAACGAACACCTGTTTCATTCATTAGAATTGTAGGAACTCACAATACAGCAAATGAGGTTTATTCTCAATGTTGTTTTGATTTTCTTACTAGTTTTATAAAATTCAATAATTTTGCAGGTCTTCCACTGTGTACATTTTGAATGCCCAATAACACAAACTGATAAATCGGAAAGTGAAACTAGTACTTGTGCAGTTGAATTGAAAACAGAAAGTTGAAATGACTGGATTTTGTGGCATCTTTTTCACTTTTCAACTGTTTCACATCATGCATACTCAATATAAATAATTATACCAGGCTAATTATAATCATTATAGATTTCACTATTTTTTGCTGTGATAATAACCTGCAATTGTTAACTGCAAAATAAGTAAAATAATTCCTGGTTAAAATTCATGCAAAACAAAAATAGTTTTTATTCACTCCTGCATTCAAATTAAATCTCAGTGTTAATAAAGATCAATTCATTGCCACTGAATTTTCATTATTTAAAGCATTATATTTATTATCTTATTATTTATAACAAGTCACGAATTTCACGCACAAACAGAACTTGAAAGCACACAACTGGCATACCCTAAAATGAGCAAAATTTTGAATATTACATTTTTAAAAATATTTATATGTTGTAACATGCATTTCTGCAATCAAATTTCTTGTTTTTAAGAAACAAGATCAAAAAACAAATTTGTTCTTTTTTAAGTTATCAGGTTTGAATTACACCATCCAGGAAAAAGTGATTTATTATCAGCTTTTTCCTCTTCCTCCATTATGGTTGGTTCTTCTAAAAATGCGTAAAAATGAGGTAAATTTAAGTTACAAAAGTTTATTATTGCAGTCACTTTAATTTAGAAATTTCAGTTGGGACATTACAAGAAAATTGTAATTGAAAAGAAAATTGAAGATATAAAGATATTGAAAGTGTTTGCTACACAAATTAGTAAATAATTTTTAAAGCAACATTAATGCTAACATTATTCAAATGATTTTGAATGTAATGCTCTATGCCAAGATTCTTTAAGTTATCAATGCTATCTGAGATAAGTTGTAATAATATTTTAAAATATTTGTACAATTAATAAATAATGATTATTTACATTTTTTGGTTACATTTATGTTTAATTTAGAATAATTTCTTTTAAATGCTTTATTTTAATTAAAAGTCTAATTAGTAAGTAATGATTTGAGCTTAAAGAATTATTACTTGGTAATTAAACATTAAAATGAAGTAAAAAAAGTATATAGTTTTTATGGTTTTTAATTTAAAGATTTTGGGTGATACTTTGTACAGGTCAAACCTCCCTATAGCGAACAGCAAGGGAAATGCAAAATATTTTTGTTATATCGAGCGTTTGTTATAGAGAAGACCTCGTTATAACCAATTTGAATAAACCAGACAAAATTATTAGTTCACTATAGAGAGGAATTCGTTATATTGCTGTTCGCTATAGGGAGGTTTGACCTGTAATAATATTTTAAAATAGTTTAATAATTACTGACATTTAGTAAATTAAAATTTTTTAAGTTTAAATTTATGTTTTTATTAGTTTTTAGAATAACATCTTTAATTTGATGGAATTTCATTAAAATTAACAATTGTCTTTAAATTATATTCTAGTGACAGCAAATGGGTCAGTGGAATTTGTTCTTTCTGCAGCAGGTAATGCTGCTTAAAAGATTGCATTTCTTGCAGACAAATCATCTGTTAAGCAATTGCTTTATGACTTTTTAGTCTTTGGTAATCCAAAATCGTTAATGGAACTCACAAGGAGGTACTATGGACCTCTCCCCCTCAGATTTGCATAATTTTAAAGAAATAAATCGATTAATACTTAACTAAAACAATGCC
>JAQFZU010001405.1:0-13641 GCA_034696185.1 Henia vesuviana | reverse complement strand
AGGCGGCAGGGCCGGCCCACACCGAGTAGAGCTCTGACTTAGATGGCTCGGTGCGTCAAGTACTGGGATCAAGTCATACTTTCAGTGTAGTCCCATTGGGTTACTATCCCTCCGAGACTACACTCAACAAAGTGATTTCTTACCAAAGAAATCAACTCTGTTGGTTCGTTCGAGAACAGTTAACTGCACAAGGCAAATCAAATCAAGCAAAAATCAGGCTGTGACTTCCTGTTTGCACAGGTTTAAATAACCATTTTTAAACCTCTTAACTTTTGGGGTTAGAGTTAACCAATCCTGAGCCCCTAAATACTTATCTTTTACTTCACCATCCAATCGGATGGTGAGGGCAAAGATGCAGTACCTCGGTGCCATCTCACAGATATATTTGGCAACGACGCCATGTGCTTTGGGACTTTAATCTTTTAGGACTAATTTTAGTTCTACTTTTATTAAAGTGAGAACACGTGGGGAATAAACTTCAAAACCATTAAATAGTAGTACAAATCTCTCAAGTGAGAGATTTCACACATATTTATGAGCTTTAATAACAACCGACGCTACTTCCGGTCGGCCATCGGGTTTTCGTTATTCGGTTGATATTTACAACCGTTACAGTGTTAGTTAGCAACGGAGTTTTGCATAACTCCATATCCTGTTTCTCACTCTATTTTTAGTGATGGTGATCTGAACCTGTCTTGTTGTTCTTAAAGTGTAATTATTAATTGTTTAATTGGTCTAATAAATCCTGTTATGTTTTGAAAAAAGATAAATACGAAGTCAGATAATTTCTAAATTATGATTTTTACCGGGTTTAGCTAAAATATGGACTTGGGGAAAAATCACCGTCACAATCCTAATAAAGACAGTTATGGCATTAAAGGTCCATTGATTTTATTTAACTGCTTCTGTTTAATCTTGTGTCTGGGTTTGTGCCCGATTATATGCATTCTGTTCTTTTAAGTTGTATGCGACAACTCATGACTCTCTGGGTATAGATGCTAGTAATCATAATGCTAAATGGTATATTGGTAGACAATTAAAAAGAATTGATCAGCATTTATTGAGCTTGCAGCCATCTTCAGAAGTTGTAAGAGTGCCTTGTTCTTTAAATTTTCGAAAATACTGGAAAGCTTCAGAATGGCAAGCTTTTTTTGTTTATTATGGACCAGTTGTCTTGTATAAAGTTTTACCAGCAGCTTACTATTCACACTTTTTAATTCTGTCATTTACAATTTACTACTTGTTGCAAGAAAGTGTAAAAAAAAAACACTGTCAAATTGTGTCATACTGCACTCTGTTTATTTGTAAGAAAATTAGAAGTACTTTATGGTAAAGAACATGTTTCATTCAATATGCATCAATTAATCCATATTTGTCAATCTTTCATCTCCCTTCTCACCAGTTCCGAAGCAAACCGAGCAGAAACAGGGCTCTTTATGGCAAACATCAGCCTTTAATTTTGAAAGCAATAATGGAAAACTAATGAACATGTTCTTTGGCACGACAGACATATCAAAGCAAATTTGTAAAAGAGTATTGTTAAAAAATTGGTTGGATTTTGATTCATTTAAAATTGCAACTGCAACAGAAGATGTTCAACAATATTTTCATAATTTAAACCATTTTCGAAAGTTATTGAAGAAAAATCGAACTGTATTTGGACCTCTATCAATGATTGGACCATTTCAATCCAAATCATTATCTAATGGGAAAAAATGTTGTTGATGTTTATTTAGACTTAGAATTAAAAAGCAATTATTAATCATATCTACGTTTTACTTATAACAATATTTTCTTTGCTGTTTCAACCTATACTCGTAGTGTGAAACGATGCAATTCATTTGTACAATTAGATAATTCTGAATTTGTTGAAATTTGCAATGTAATGAAAGTCTTGGCAAAGGGAAATAATACTGAAAATGTAATTGTAAAGAAGAATTTAGTCAGCTTTTTCAATGATTTATCTTTTTTAAGTTAGTTAAACATTTATAATTGTGTTAAACAAACTATGCAATTAGTGCCTTTTATTCTGACAACTCAAGTTGTAAAGAAATGTATTTTTTTACCAATTACTCAAAATGTTCAAAATATTTATGGAATAATTATACCCTTGTAGAATCAATATGAACGTGATTAAAATTTATGTAAACAAATGTATTGTCTAAAATTAAATCTTTTTAAATCTAAGTTTATTATATATGGTCAAATTTATTATACGATGAAGATCTGAATGTGATTGAAACAGAAAAAAGCCTACATGGTTCTATTGCCTATATGCCATAAGTCTGAGTAGGACTAAGGCAGCCGTACATAGTCCTATTGGCTATAGGATATAGGCCTGAGTAAGACTGAAGCAGCCCTACATGGTCCCATTGGCTATAGGATACAAGCCTGACTAGGACTGAAGCAGCCCTACATGGTCCTATTGGCTATAGGATATAGGCCTGAGTAGGATTGAAGCAGCCCTACATAATCCTATTGGCTATAGGCAATGGGAGTCTATAGATTGCTATAGGATCATGTTGGGTCTTATACAATGCCCTATAGCTTCCTATAGGACTTTTCCACATGAGGTAAGATTTGATTCCAAATGCCTACATGATGTGCAGCCAAACTTCGGGGACGAGGTCTGCTTGGAGAGCATCCCAGGACCGAATTGCTCTGGCCTCCGGCAATTTTGTCCACAGTAAACAAATAAGCAGTGGATTCAATACCAGACAACAAGCCAGGAAAACATGTGTTTATTTCAAAGTAGGAAAGAACAGACTGCTAGCAGGTAAGAGCAAATATGTTGTTACCTACCTATCAGTAAACAATACGCCCAAACTAGTAAACAACAACAACAATCACGTTCACTGACTGCCATAGCCACACACAGGTTGCATGCACAGTGTAAAAGGCTGAAACCAATAAAACACTAAAACTGTGATAATTATAATATTAAAAGAAATTATAAATGTTAAATTAAAATAAGAATATGAAATGTCACATATGAAATTACACTACTGTAAATAAAGAAAGAGAACTGAATGACAGTAAAAACAATGAAAGTAAATAGAGTTTGTAAAGAAAGAAATAGAGATTGCAATGAGAAGAGAGAAAAAAAAATAAAGTAGTTGTCTTTCAAATTTTGGTTTGTTAAATTGTCTATTTTTGCTCTGAAAACAACAACCCATAAGATAGAGAAGACAACCCACAAGGAAAATAGTCACATTGGTATCAGAAGTGGGATAAAGTCAATTCAAGTTGGATCTGACAATTTTATGATAGCCACTCTAGTTGTACAAGGTCAATCATCAGTTGCTGACACTTAGTGAACTTATAAAAATAATACAAAGAACAAAGAAAAGAAACCATCTGTTGAAGTGAAAACCATTATCAGTGATAAGTTTTAAAGTAAATTTTCTTTGAGCTGGACTTGAGTGAACTAAATACTGTACAACTGTGAGTTATATTTATTTTATGCTAATTTGCTTGCTTGATTGATTTTTGTAAAAAGAAAAAGAGAAAAAACTAATTTATTTACTTATAAACATTAAAAGATGGCAAATAATAACAATGCTGCAGTTGGAGGCCAAGGTCAGGGTGGGACCCACTTTCAGCTTGCAACATTGGCTAATCTTGTGCCCTTGTTTAGTAGTGATGAACTTTATTCCAAAAAATCTAAAGAATTCTTTAGAAGACTAGAAAGTATAGGCCAAATGGAAGGGTGAGATGATGGATTTTTAGTTGGGGTAGCTAAAAGCAGAATGCAAGGTGTGGCTGGAGAATATGTCTAGAATGATGATCATGTTGCAAATCAAGGAGACTATAAAGAGTTTAAAATATTAGTTGTTAAAAAGATTTGATCAGAAACCAGATACTACCAAGATAGATTTGTTTGTAAACTGTAAGCAGAAAACTAATGAAGACATTCAACCTTTTGCTACTCAAATTCAGGCAGTAGCCTACAATACTTTGGAACCACCCTAAAGCCAAGACCCATCTGACATTCAGCAACATCATGTGGCTAAACAGATTTTAAATAGTTACTTAAAAACTAAGTTCATATCAGATTTAAAGAAGCCAGTTAGAAACTTTGTACTGTCCATAGAACCTGATTCATTTGAAGATGCCCTTGATGATTAAGGAACAATTGAATGAGACTATGACTACTATAAGGGTCAAGATGACTACTACTGAGCAGATGTCAGATATGGTTTCTGCAGCTCTTAATCGATTGGCTGATCTAGAGCTAAGATTGCAACAACAAGATAATAGGAGAGAAATTAAGGATATACCCACAACTTTTGACAACAAAACTGAGGGACGAGGAAACCCAAATAAGAAAAAAATAGAATGTTATAGATGTAAAGGTAAAGGCCACATAGCTAGAAACTGCCCAATTCAAGAGGTTATTTGTCAGTTGTGCAAGAGAAAAAGACACACTGCAGATAGATATTATTCTTCGTCAAGGAGGCAATGATGATGGAATAGTGCCTCTACTAGCCTTCAGTTTAGGGAAACTTGCTCTTTGTAATCAGCTTGGTCATAGGGCAGTAGATTGTCCACAGCGCTTAGGAACAAGGTCAAAAAAACAAAGTTATGCCCCTTCCGCAGTAGCTGGATTTGGGCCAAAAACATATCAGATTCACAAAGCTACTCAATACCAGTTTATAAACAAAGAAGAGGGAATTCAACACAATTTTTTAGAGAAGATAATGAGTTATTTGTGGTGAGCAAGATTTTTGGAATGACCTGCATTTTCTTGGTAGATAGTGGTGCTAAGATAACAATGATCGATAGTAATGTTGTTGAGACAATCAAAAAAAGAGGAATTCAGTTACAAGCAAGTAAAACAAAACCACTAAGATTACAATCAATCACAGGGATATTGAAGGTACTTATGAAGTTTCATTAGAGTTAGAAAGAGAAGAGTATTCAGGAAGATTTCAAATTAGAACATTTGCTGAAGCAGGAGAGATGATTAGTACAGATTCTATGTCAACTTCAAGTAGAGAATTCATCAAAGTCAGAAAAAATTGAGAGGGAGAAAGAATTTAATTTGAGCCATCCTCCTTTGCATCAAAAAACAGAACTAATAGCATTACTTGCTGTATTTAAAGATGTATTTGCATTTACTGATGCTGAAATGGGATATTGTGAGCATGTTCGACACAAAATTAATACTGGTGATGCAACACCGATCCATGTTCCTCCTTATCGGATTCCACATGTTTTAAGACAATAAATGGAAGATCAAGTTTAAGATCTCGACGGGAAATCATGGAACTATCAAGTTTACCTTGGAGCACTCCTGCCTTATTGGTTAAAAAGAATGATGGGTCCTACCACTTTGTCCTACCACGACGCTAGTCTGTCGACCAGCGTCGTGGTAGGACAAAGTGGTAGAACAGACTAATCACGTCTGAATGCTATGACAAGATTGACTCTTATATGCTAGCTAATATTTTGGATACACTACATCGCCTGGAAGAAAGTAAATTCTTCAATGTCATGGACTTCATTAGTGGGTTTTGGCAGCTAGGCATGGATGAACGAGACAAGAAAATACAGGCTTTTCAACACCAGATGGACATTGGCAGTGGTTAAGAATGCCAATGGGATTAGTCAATAGCCCAGCCACTTGGCAAAGTTTGGCTCATATGCTGTTATTGGAATTGAAAGGACTATATCATTTGCTTCGGTGGGACATTTAAAGATTATTTACTTCATTTGAAGGCTATTTTTGAATGTTTGCGTAAAACAAATTTGAAGTTAAAACCAAAAAAATGTCAATTTGTAAAATCTGAAGTGGAATATTTGGGGCATGCGGTATCATCCAAAAGGATGTACCCAAATTCAGAAAAAGTAGTTGCAGTCACACATTATCCATGTCCCAAAGATGTTAAAGTTGACTAAGCTTTTCTTAGTCTTACTGAATACTACAGGAGGCATATTAAAGATTATGCTTCCACCTTTGACTATGTTAATGAAGCAAGATATTTCATTCTTGTGGACGGATTCAACAGAGACAGCATTTGTGGCTTTGAAGTCAGCTTTGGTGTTTGCTCCAGTTTTAACTTACCCAGATTTTGGAAAGTCATTCATTGTTATGACTGATCCCAGATTGCTGTTAGGCATTGTTGTCACAGCTTATAAATTGAAAAGAACATTCAATACCCTATGCAAGGCGATAATTGAAGGATGCCGAAACACAATACACTACAAGCAAACTTAAATGTTTAGCAATTGTTTATGCCGTAAAGCAGTTCCGTTGTTACTTATATGGTCAACATTTCACTGTTATAACAGATCACAAACCATAAAAATGGCTAATTAATGTTATTGAACCATATTCCAGACTGGTCCACAAGCATCTAAGTCTATCTGGATTTGACTTCACAATAAAACATAAAGCAAAAAAAGAAAATACCAATGCTGATGCCTTAAGCCAAGCCAAGATAGCTACAATAGATGAAGTATGCCCAACTTGGACAAAAGAGATTGTGAAAGATGATAAGTGGAGTTCTATAATGTATTATTTGAAACAGAAAGACGATGACTAGCTGTACTGTCCTGGTAACATTGATTCTTACTTTCCGGATGATGATGGAGTTTTATATCATCAAACGGTGATTAAAAAAAAATAATATTCTAGCAGAATTTGGAATCAAATAGTAGCACCTCAAACTCTATAATACCTCAAATTTTGAAAACACAACACAATTTGCCATTATCAGGATATAAAGGATCTAGGAAAACATGGCAACGCATTGAACCGAATTTTTTTTGGCCAACTTTGAGAAAAGATGTTAAACAATATTGTGGCTAAGACATCAATAGGAAATCATTGTGCTCCAATGCAAGAATTTGCCACTTTGAGTTATCCATTCGAATAAACATCAATAGATATTGTAGAACCATTGCCAACAAGTCTGCAAGGCAATAAGTATATTTTAGTATTCACTGATCATCTGACAAGATATGCAGAAGCCCTTGCTTTGCCTAATCAACAGGCCAGCACTGTAGCCAGAGCTTTTGTGACTGACATCATTCTGACGGCATTCTGTTCTTCGACTACTTATAACTGATTGTGGCACAAATTTTCTGTCTACACTGATGACAGATGTTTATAAGCTTCTTCACATCAAGAAGATTCCGACAATCACATTCCATTTAGCCTCAAATGGTGTGACTGAAAGGTACAACAAAACTCTTGCCCAATGTTTATTGCATTATGTTCAGAAGGATCAACGTGACTGGGATAATTGGGTCCCATTTCCTGTGGCCGCTTATAACATGACGCCTCATGAAACTACAAAAGAGACACCATACTTCTTGTGATATGGCCAGCAGTCACACATTCCCTTTCAATTTGATCCGGCTCCGACTCGACCCAATTACGCTTTAGAGTCTAACTATAAAGAAGAGTTGACACAAAGATTACATTATGCCTATTGGGTTTACTTGCAGAATCCTGTTGTGGCAAAAAATCTGATTATAAGTAGAAAGCACCATATGTTGTAACACGGCAAACATCTCCTGTGAATTGTGAGATTGAAGGTCTGCTTACAAAGGACCGTCAAAATTTGCATGTCAATCGCTTGAAACGAGCAAAGAGGATACCAGAAAATATTCTAGCAGAAACCGTGTCATATCACGATCTGCTCGGAGACATTGATTGCTCAGACAACTTATTGTTTAGAAAAGAGGTTCCCAAAATTCCATTGGGATGTTCTGACTCTGAAGCGTCCTCTCTAAATCTTGATCCAGTCTTATTTGGGCAGAGAGGGAAAGTCAATATAGCTTACAAAGTAAGGGTCCTGTAGATGATCAGCCATGGGTAATGCCCTATAAAAATACTCTGTTTATGATAACCATGAAATTTCGGAAGCTTTGCTTACAGCTTTGATTCATCAAACAGACTAATTCATGGTGGTTACATTTTTAACAATTAATAATTTTTTTTTTCAATTTGTATTACAGAAAAACATGTATCCAATAATGAGCATAGCTATATATATTTTGGAAGCAGAAGCTTTGCATATGTTTAAAGTGGTAGCTTTTGTTCATCAAGGCAATTATCACATTTTAAGTGACCAATGAACAGTGATAGTAGACATTGATTTTTATAGTCATGCTTAATTGCTTATAAATTGAAGGAAGGATTGGTTTATCCTTTTGCAATAGTGGATGTTTTGTCTAAAACTTTTTGATACAAAATGAATATGGGATTTTTTGTGAGTAAAATGAATGAGTTGAACAGTTCTATTGAGTTTGTGCAAAAGCAATTGGACAATATGAGACAATCTGTTACTGTAGGGAAAGTGAAAAGAAGGTTGATTAATGCTTGTGGAAAGATCTTAAAGTTTCTCTTTGGTACTGCAGAATCTTGTCAAAGAATCAAAATTTTGGTCTGTTAAGTTCTTTATTTGTGCTCTGAAAACCACAACCCATAAAATAGAGAAAATAACCCAGAAGGAAAATAGTCACAAAACCAACTCATCTTGGACATAAAATCACATTTCATAACATTTTCCTTTCTTTCCAAGAAAACCATACAAAAACCCAAACTTTATTAACCAAATCAGAAAACCAAAAAAAAAACAATATAAACAACAATACAAGTTTTACAGCAGAATATAACAATAAAAATATCAAAGCATAATTATAATAAAACCATAAAAACAATTATACTTTAAAAAACGCATGAATAAAACTGAATAAAACATATATCAAATCACAAAACGCAAATATGTGTCCAATTTGGTCCAAAAAAGAGTTTAGTAAACATGTCCGCTACATTACGCTCCAAACACACAAAAACAAGCACAAATTCACATTTCAGAAGGAGTTAACTTATGTAATGATAGCGCACATCACACTCCATACTGGACTTGGCAACACACTTTTGCACACACGACTGCCATCCGAGTGGAATCCCTCCTAAAGTCCAGACCATGTCATTAATGGACCGCCGACTATGAACTGCTGTGGCCCACAAAGTGTCGAAGTACACCACCAAATCAGCCGACGTGGCTCGTGATAAATTGATTGCTTGATCAGCAGTCATATGGAGGTACTTCAAAATGTTCAATAAATACGTATACTGAGCATGTGTAGGGTTGGATGAAAATTGTGCACATGTGTTTGATGCATATGCAATGTTCGGCCTGGTTCTCCGTGCCAAAAACAACAATGCACCTAATAATGCATGGAATGGCTGCAACATCGCTAATTCCGGCAGTAAGTTTAATTTGTGGGTAGTCCATTGGGGCATACACTGTTACTACTGAATCATCAATAAACTTTTGAACCAATTTCTAAATGTATTGTCGTTGATGTAACAATACTCCCACCGATGTAGGTTTGAATCCCACCTCCAAAAACTTTCAAATTTGTTCAGGTCTGACAATATCATAAACTGCTGCGACCATTCCATGTATTTGTTTCATTTGATCTCGAGAGGCAGCAAATACCGCCATGTTATCAACGTATAACAGGAGAACACACCAGTCCTGGTATAAAAAATATTAGATTATTGTCAAAATTGATTGAATGCATAATAATGTATATATTGCATTGTAATTAATGTAATGATTGTAACTATAGATACATAATAAACTTTATTCAATTCTTCATCATACACACAAAACATGGCTCTGTTATCAGGTTATGGGCCCAGAACAAAATTTAGAAGAAGTTAACTGTCCTAATTTGACTATTATTATGTTTGGATAAATGTTCAAGAGTGGAACCAGCAGACATGCTTGTCACAATATGAATTTAAGAAGAAAGTTAAAGAAAAAAAAAATTTTGAGTTGAACAAATTTTGCAATTTGAAATGACTGATCAAGGCCTAACGCAGATTGAAAAGTACAATGGTACGAACTATTATATATGGAGTTATAGATTAACCAAATGGTTAAAAGCTAAGAAGATATGGCATGTTGTGGAACAAGACAAACCAGTGCAGAAGGTGGATCAGAAACATGATGACTATTTAATTGACTTAGTAGCATGGGAAGATGTCGATAATCAAGCACAAAACGCGATTACTGCTACTTTAACTGCGGGACAAGTAAAATATATTGTTGCTGAAACAACTGCAAAAAGAGCTTGAAATAAGTTGGAAAGACTAGCTCAGGGTCAAATTTTGAAACTCAAATTATCATTGAGAGCTGAATTGACAGTGATTAGGCTGGATAAGAATGAAACAATTCGAGATTATTTAGAAAGAGCTGAATTTTATAGTTGTCAGCTGTCTGGCCTCGGAGATGTTATACCAAAATCTGAATTGTGCCTTTACGTGCTAAGAAGATTACCGGAAAGGTATGAAGCAGTTGTTAGAAGTTGTGATGTGGCAGGAACAAGTACCATGACAATGGATAAAACTAGAAGAACTTTGTTAGAAGAGAATAAAAGAATGTCTAGAAGAACGACCTTTAGCTCTCATGAAGAAGCATTGAGAGTTAGTTTTAATAGAGGATTCAAAAATGGTTTGAGAGGAAGGCAGCAAGGATTTTTTCCGAGAGTAAGGCGGAGTTCCGGTTTGGGTTCACATGGTCAAATTACTTGTTTTGAATGCCAACAATCAGGACATATTATGAGAAATTGTTCTATGAATGCTACTCGTGGTTCTTATAGAGGAAAAGCATATATAAATCGTGGTACAAGAGGTTATGGAGTATTAACAAATCAATTCCAAAGTCCAGTTGTGAAAAACAACATTGAGTCATTGAATGTCGTGACTCAGTGTCAACTCACGTCTGATATACATCCTAGAACTTTGACAGTGCAAGTACTTGACGAAGAATCAAATAATCTTGAAGTAGTGAATAAATGATATCTAAACTCGGGTGCCTCCTCTCACATGTCAAACAATATCCAAGCTTTTTATGGGCCAATGCAATTACTTGACAGACAAGTTACTCTAGCCAATGGTGAGAGAATAAAAGTGGTTGGTGTAAGTGATGTTTTGTTCCAAATTCAAGATAGAGATGAAGTTCGAATATTACATGACGTCTTATAATACCTGACTTGAAGAGTAACTTAATATCTATTGGAAAAATGACTGACAATGGTAATAAAATAATTTTTGAAGATAATAATTGTACAGTTCAAGCACCAGATAACGTTACATTAATAATTGGAACACATGTAAAAGGGTTATATTTGGCAAGTATTGTTGTTTTTTTCAATCAATCATTATTTAAAAACAAAGACCAGTTATACCAGACTATATCGTAAATAGATGAATCTATGTGTAGATTAATCATTAGTAAAATTTAGTAAAATAATTAGTAAAACACATTTTAACAAGCCTGTTTGTTGTTGTTGATTTCCGTGATGTCTTTGATTTTGCAAAGGGTTGATTCTAAAGTTCAACTTCTCAACTAGTTCATGATGACACAACTGTGGATAACTGCTTTTCCAACTTCAAAATCTAGCTCAACATCAGTTAAGGCATTTTCTGCTTTACTCTGATCATCTCCAAAACCTTCACCTCTACTCAACAGCTTCAACTCAGCAACTGCTTAATGCCTATGCAAATCTGTCTCTACACCCATCTCTTGGTGTTGGTTGCCTTGGCAACAGCATGACTAATCAGCCACTCATCTCTTCTTATTTGGTAATGCTTAGATCAGTCCGTTCTTTCATCCTCAGTCATCGATTTGCACAAAGATTCTTTTTATTCATAATGACTGCATTAGTCCTTTTTATCACTCTTTATAAGGTAATGTTCGGAGCAACTTGCTCTCTCATTTTTTCTTACATTCTTTTTTCTCAAAACACAAGTGAGCCATTTTTGTCAATCAATTTTTATATAATGTTACAATATAGAAAATGTGTTAATGGCAGTTTAGTTGCTATTTTTAGTAACAAAATTATAAAAATCATTTCTGTTTCCCAAATATAAAAATTTTACTTTCTTTTGTTTTTTGTACAAGGTTATTTTATTTTCTTTACCTTACTTAACAATTATATTTCTTATTTGTTCACAAAATTTTACAAGTAATTATTCAATACCAATTTTCTTTAATTATATAAATCTTTGATATTTATACTTTGTGATATTTTATTGTTTAAATTTTATTACTTTCAACCATTATCATTGTTATGTTATATATCCTTTATTTTGATAACCAATATTTTATAATTTTTTTTTCTTTCTTTACTTTTACTTAAATAGCACCACATGACAATCTCTTCCAGCCTTAAAAATTTGTTGGTTCTCTTTTTTTCTTTTAAAACAACAAATTCTTTTAAATAAACACTTTATTCCTGAATGATTAATTTGCGGTCTTTTTACAACTGTAATTTTATTTTCTATTGTTTTCTCCTTTGTTTTTTACTTCAATTGTTGACTATTATTCTTTAATACATGAAAACAAATTTGGTATATATATTTTGTTTACGTTTATAATTTGTTTCTGAAAGAGAATAATTTTTTAAAAATTTTAAATAAAAATTTTCATTTCTACAATTGTTATTTGTTGACTAAATCAGTTCAAAGTCCTTTTTTATTGTTTAATTTACTTCCATACTTTTTTCTTTGAGACCTTTGATCTTTGTATCTGTCAAAACTTTTTGTCTGGTTTGTCCTTTGTCAAAAACAACCCATAAATCTTGCCCTAAAACAATCTCAGCTTTCCTTTCGTCCCAAAGTTCCAATCTGTGATTTCTCACAAGTCAAAGGGTTTTTTAGTTCTCAAATATCCTTTCCCTCTGTCTGTACTTTTTACCTTCCAATCTCATTGTGCTCTCCACCTCACTCTAGTAAGGAGCAAAAGTTTTCTTTCTATTTTACGCATCCTCAAAATGAGCCATTGCAGCCAAAGTGTTTGTTCTGAGTGCTCGTACCAGCTCAACTTAATGAAGTCTTTCACTGCCTCACTTAGAAGGAATGAATTTGATGAGGTAAAACTTCCTCGGTTGGTGTCCATCCCCTCTTCTTCGTGCATTGATTTAACCACCTCAGGGAAACAGATGAAGATGACAAGAGCTCATCCAGCGGACCATATGTTCAGGGTTACAGACAAGGAGGAGTAGCCCTCATTTCTATTTCACTAGATGATCTTCCTTCTTCCCAGGTACTACCGGAACCCACAAGCAAAACATCATGTTGCCATGGCTATTTATCTTTCTTCAAGGTAATCCTTTCTTATTTATTTATTTATTTATTACTATTTATTTATTATTTATTATTTACTTATTATTTTTATTTATTATTTACTTATTATTTTTATTTATTATTTACTTAATATTTTTATTTATTATTTATTTATTATTTTTATTTATTATTTACTTATTTTTTATTAGAAACCCATGTGGGCTTTTTTGCTATCGACCTTCCTGCTTAGCGTGATTGGGCTAAGCATAAAGTCCACTCAATGGACAGTAAATATGGAGAATTCTTTTCAGTCTTCTTCCATTAGCACTTTTCCCACTGTCTCAGTCACGGAAACCAAAACCAAAACTTTGAACTCTACACTTGAAAGCGACTTGGTCACTCACCTCAAAAACAATTCCCATTAAAATAAAACTTCACTTCAGCATTTCCACTTGCCAATGAGACTGTCCCATTAGTCAATGACAAAGGTAATCTGCATCTGTAATCAAATTTCCAAAACCTAAGTTTATTTAAACTGATATCTT
>JAQFZU010001404.1:0-13642 GCA_034696185.1 Henia vesuviana | reverse complement strand
AAAGTTGTATTAAACTAAATCCAAATCTTTGCAATTAAACATCCATTTTACCTAAATGTAAATATTTCCAAAAATCTTCACTAAACCAAGGAATATTTAAATGTGGCTGATGTAGAATTATACTTCTATTTAAAATAGCTAACATTTTTTGAAGTTTTTTTGCTTGATTGCCATTCGCACCTAAATCAATACAAAAAAAATATAATCAAACTTAAAAATGAATAATTATAAACTCACCTTTGCAAAACAGATCAACTTTACGGAGAAATTCTACCGAGAAAACTTCGAGCAATATACGCTCAGGGTAAAAACCTAACATTGATAAACTAAGCAAACTAGCAATTAAATCACTAATATTAACATCACGTTGATTAGAATTAGATACAAAGTTAATAAAAATATTTCCTATTTTTTCAATATCATTCGGCACATAATCAAGCACAGACAACGTCCTAATTACATCAAAAAATTCATTGGCAGTAATAAAATCAATTTCCCTAATACTAACTTCGACTAATTTTTCCAACAATTCGGGTAAATAAATTTTAAATTCTCTAATATTACAACTAGTCACTTTCAAATTTGATGAATTAATCTGCGACACAAATTCCAAATATTTTTCAGCAATACTTTCGATAATTTCAGGGCAATAATTACTTAATGTAGACGATGTCGATTTACTTAAAATTAAATTTAAAACTCGTAAATTTGAAGACGAACGTAATTTTTCGATTAGCAAATTTCTAACGAGTTTAAGTATATTATTTGGAAATTTTAGATAATATTTCGAAGTTTCCAGCGCTTCTTTCACAATCAATAAACCATCGGTTGTAAAGTTGATTAACTGAGTATTTAACACATTTAACAAAGCGGGCGGAATATGGCCACAATTTAAGCTGCGCCGTAGCAGAAAAATACTGAATATTTGACTACTTTGAATCGGTACAAATTCCTCTAGTTTCTCCAGACATCTAATGGCAAGAATTTTATCCAATTCAACAGGATACGTTTTAAGTTTCGAAAAAGCATGTACAACACGTTGTAAGCACGAGAGCGAATTGCCCATATCAGAAAGACATTTAAGTACTTGATTACTATATAAAGTGATAAGTTGCGGATTTTCGGTTCTTAATAAAGGTTTCTGCCACGATAATTGACTGAGGGTCAATGCATCAAAATTATGCATGTTCTTTATCATTAAAGTTTCTAATATTTGGTTCTTTTCTTTCTTGTCCGAGAAAATGGCTGTTAAAGAAACAACTTCGGCCGGCGTTAATTCATTCGAATTAAGATATTTTTCAGCTCTGCCGTTAATGATGTTAATCAATCCATTCGTTCTGATCCTTGCTAATGTGATATTTAACCAGAATTTTGCTAGGTTCCTTAGACTCAATTTGTCAATGTATTTTTCGATATGCCAAATAAGTGGAGCGGTTAATTTTCCATTAGTTGAATGATTCATCTTTCCAAATCTTGAAAATGCTTCCAAAATAATCAATGAACTCTCAACATCAATGTTTTCTAATTCACTTTCTAGGAATATTAATTGACCACCATTCGAAAAACTCGAAATAATTCCTCGAATCATGTCAGCCGAGCAAAAGTAGTCAACATTTCCTAATACTTTTGCGATTCTATTATAATTTTCAGGATTCTTATGGGAATTGTTTATAATTTTGGAAAAATTGTTCACTATTAATCCCATTAAAAAGAAACCCGATCTTCCAAAATGATTCACTGCTGTTGATAATTCGTGTAAACAGTCTAAATCAAACGTGGAACATCTATCGATACACTGACTTGTCAGAGCGACTAACACTTCGTTCGAAGGTGTAACTTGTAGTCGAACCAAAGCACGTGTTATGGTGACGAGATCGCGATTCGAAAAGTTGAATATATTTGTGTTTATTTGATCGAGTAATATTTTCATCGTGTCGGATTCGACTACTTCTCTAAACAAACGTCGGCAGTCGTTCGAGATCAAAGATTGCAGGCATAACATTGTTGGAGACTCTGCGATTGCCCATGGGTATGTTTCTCGCACTAGTTTAAACATTCGATTTTCCAATTCTTCAACTCGTTTCACTACGTTGTCACTTTCACATTTGTATAAATAATTAGTCACTGCTTCTAGCATATTATTCCCCGAAGATTGAATTGCGTTGTTTACACAAGTCACTTTTGGTAAGTTGTTCACAGATATACCAGTAGAAAAATAATTCTTGTTTCTTATTGATTTCTTTGGTAAATCATTTATTTTCGGCGTCTGCAATGATCCTAATGCACGGGCGTGAATTCTCAGTTGAGAATATTGATGCCGCAATTGCATCATTCCTCTTGACATAGCGGATTAATATATATTCAATCTGTGGAAAATAAATGTACATTAATATTGTAATAGTATAATAGTGCTTTTTCAATACAGTATCATGAAGTCCGCGTGCTAGATCGGTAAAAGCAGTGCCATCTGATGTTAAAAGTTTAGTAATTATTTTTACCAAAACAAAAGTTCTATTGTTTTATTTAATGCTTAATTTTTTTAAACGCGCAATGAAACTTTCGAAAATTTATAATATAAATTTTCTATTATTTTACATATTGTGGTTAGAATTTGGATTTTATCTTCTTGTGTATTTTGACAAATGACGTTTATCCGTTTCCGTTCCGGTTCCTTTTTTTACGATTGACGTTGAATACGCCGGGGCTTAGAAGTAACTTTATCCAGGTAATTTTATACATTGAATTTATCGGAAAATTGGCAGAAAGCTCTACTTTTCGTTACCTACTATCTAACTTTAGTTTTTTTTAACATCTTAATTCGACTTGGAGAAAATGGCAAATTATTAAAAACCCCTTTGTATAAATATCATTTTGTTTCTAAATTCTCGCTCACAAACATCCTTATCTGGCGATCGTCGTGATCAATTCCAGCATAAAGATGAGTCACGAGCAACGCCTTACTCGAAATATTTAACACAAAATTTATAAATCAACATAAAATAAATATTTGTATTGCAGGAAGTAAAAGATAAAAAATTAGATGGAAATTTATTCGCATAAAATTATTTTTGCAAGAAAGTAAATCCCCTAAAATGGGCATTAAATCAAAATTGTAAACCCATACACAAAAGTCGGAAACGAATCCTTTGTTAAGCCCAAACAAACAAAAAGTAACAATCCACTAATTCAATTGTCATTTTTATTCAATGTCAAGGTAGAACTCGATTAACAACATGTCTGCTTCGGAATTATCCCAAATAGCATCCAGATTAGAAACTGTGGCTTCTAGACTGGAAAGTTTAGCTGATGCAAAAGCTGGTGGTGATTCAGGAGCAGGTAACTAACAACTAAAAAATTTAAACTAAAATTCTACTAATTAATAACCCATCATTTATTCAACTTTGAAATGTTTCATTCACATTTAAAACAGTATTATTAATATTTTCTTCTATTACAGTCACACTAAAAGTATAGTTTTAATGTATTGCCAATGTTTGGTGGCAGGACTCACTTCCAGTCGATCCCACGAATGATTAAGAGGATCATAAGTACACAAGGAATAATTTTTCCTACTTATTATCCACAGTTTGTGGTTCCAAGACACCACACATGGCTGGTCATCTTTGAATCTTTCAGGACTCTCGAGATTTCTCCACGTATTTTCTTCAACATCGTAAACCAGAAAATTTTGAATTATTTGCGGCAATTCCATCGCACCTCCCAACACGTAGAGATTGTTATTCAGAGCAGCAATTCCAACACGATATCGTCCCATCGGTAACGGTTCCACTTGAGTCCACTGATCCACATGAGGGTCGTACGTTTCGGTCGTAGTCGAGAACAATTTAGTTCCTTTTAATCCTCCCACAACATATATGCGACCTCGAATAGTAGCAGCACCCAAAGCACTTTTCGGTTCGCTCAGAGGAGCAGTTTGATGCCACACGTTTTGTTCTGGATTAAATCGTTCGACATCTCGCAACCAACCGGTCCTGTTGCGACCTCCGATAACATAGAGAAGACCGTTGAGAACAGTCACACCGAAATGTACACGAGGAAGAAGCATGTTACACACTTCCCTTCTCGCATATTCAAATACAGAGGTAACATAAACGGAAGAGTCGAAGTCGATCGAACTGAGACCACCGCCAAGTACGTAAATTTGACCGAACATGGCCGTGATGACGGGCGGTATGGCGTAGTGTTTTGGAAGTGGAAAATCTTCGCTTTGTGACCAAGTTTTCGTTTGTAAATTATATTTCTGGATGGCGAAACTTTTATGTCTGGTGACTGCGAATATGAGCAATTGGCTTTCGGGATTCGTCAATGGAGGTTGCGATACCGATAATCTCGGTGGCGGTTCGGGCGGTTTCGAATCGGGAGTAGAATTTAGTGGGAAGTTTGGAAAGAAAACGTTACTCGAACAGGCTATGATTGGCGTGTGAAATGGGGACGGTGATGGAGATTTTCTACTCACAGTCGATTTACGTCTTGGTGGCAGTGGTGGAGTCTTTGCTTCTGCTTCGTTGGCAAGAGCAATTCGGGTTTCTTCGATTAGAATTTCCTGCGACATGATATTTCTAATGGAGGCCACGAAATCTGGCGATTTGACGAATATTTCTTTATCGATGATGGTCGCAACTGTTTTAGTTGGCAAAGCTATTTCGGTCCATAGCGATTGCAAGTGAGGTTTTCGGAGACTGGGTTCTTGCTGTAGCCATACCATTACACTCTGCATTGTTATTTCAGGGGATAGAAGTTGACTAGTAGCAATACTTTTGATTTGATTCACCGAGCATTTCCCAATTGTTTTATGATCTAACAGCTTATCTATGTTTAGGCAAGCAAAATTGATGATTTCATTCTGTAAGTCTTTATCATTGCATTTTTCGGCGGCTTTCCAGATTTTGGCAAAATTATGGCAGTCGATTATTTTTTTCACTTGAGTTGAACAATACTCGTAAATTTCGGTCAGTTTGAACAAATGAGCTGTGATCAGATTTGGTGTTAAATTAGACGTATCAAAATCGAATTTTCCAGTGTACATGTAATCTAAGAAGATTGCCATTGTGTGACTATCTGTTGGCACGAATATATTTCTATTGGCATCTTCGGGGGTATCGACAAGTGAATTAAAATATGGACTGGAGGCTGCCACAATACACGAATGAACTGGGAATAAAACGGAGCCACACGAAAGTGTCAGATCGCACATATGTTCGTTTCGTCTCATATTTACGAGTGTATTGATAAGTTGAGTTCGATGTGTTTCTTCCAGTTGCTTCAAATCCATTTTAGTAAACTTATCAAACTCGTTTGAATATTTTATGATCTATAAAAAATAGATTTTAAGTTTTTTATGTTGTGTTATGTTACCGAATGGCCTTCCATGCCTTGTACCTTTGAATCCGTAAATGTAATTGAGTAAAACGGAAGCAGTTTTTCCTTTTTTCCTTTTTATTTTCGGCTCCTCCCTTTTAACGATTCTGATGATGTGTAGTCACTGTATACACATTGATATGATAAAAATGGTTCAAAGTTCACTTAATGCAATTCACATATCTTGCGTTTTGATGTCTGTAAAAGTAATTGAATGAGTTAATTAAGTGACTCGTTTACTTTTTTTCTGGAAGTTTTGATTGTGCAAGTGTTGATTTGAATAATTTATAAATGGGTTAAATTGCATTTTCCATGTGTGATAATTTTTTTCTCAAGTAATCATGAAAGCTTCCTGTTGTGTAGAAGTATACTGTTTATTTGGTATTTCCTGAAATGAAAGGATATATTTTTAACTTTTTTTTTTTTATTTTTGCTTTATTTGTACAGGTGAAGTAATGGCACCTTTCGTGCAAGCTTACAATGATATAGTAGATGGTCCTTTTGCAACTTTTGTTGGATTAAGTAAGAAAATTGGAAATGAAGTCAATTTTATGGTAATTTATTTAACAATTAGTAGATAATTGAGTTAAAAAGTTTATATATTGTATAAATTTAGGCAGAAATGGTAAATAATGCATTTACGGCTCAACGACAATTTCTCGTGATAGCATCGAAGTCACAAACACCAGCTCAAGTATTAATAAAAAAATATTTAAAAAATTAAAAAAAATTAAAAAAAATTTTTTTTAGAATGTTTTGATGCAATTATTGAAACCGACCTCCGATTTAATTCAATCAATTCAAGATTTTCGTGAAAAAAATCGTGCCAGTGTATTTTTCAATCATCTTTCAGCTATAAGTGAATCAATTCCTGCCCTTGGTTGGGTCGCAGTGGTAATGGATTAGTGAATTCATGCCTTTCAAGTTTTAGTTTGTTTATTAAGTTTTATTAATTTTTTTTAAGAGCCCAACACCAGCTCCATACATTAAGGAAATGGTTGACGCCAGCCAATTTTATACAAACAGGGTTCTTGTAGATTACAAAGAAAAGTAATAATTTTCGGATTAAATTTAAGATTTGAAATTTATTTTAATTTTTTTAAAATAGAGATCAGACTCACGTCAACTGGGTTAAATCTTGGATTCAAACTTTAACCGAATTACAAGCATACGTTAAACAACATCACACCACTGGTCTCGTATGGAACGCAAGAGTATGGTTTTCACGTAATTTTGATTTTTTGACAATGGTTATATTCATTGAGTTAAAATTATTAGGGAGTTCCAGCATCTAGTGTAAGTGCAGCTCCAGCTGCTGCTGGTGGTGGACCACCTCCGCCTCCTGGGCCACCACCACCACCTCCTGTGGTCGATTTCGGCGCGCTCGATATTGGTGCTGCGGGTGATGATCGAGCTGCTCTTTTCAATGAAATTAATCGCGGCGATGATATTACAAAAAGTAATTGAAGTAAAATTTTTTTTTTTAAATTACAATTTGTAATAAATATTTTAAAGGCTTGAAGCACGTGTCTTCAGATCAGCAAACTCATAAAAATCCCACATTGCGATCACAAGGACCGACTCCATACAAAGCTCCAGGTTCAGTGGCGCCTATAGTTAAGCCTGTAAGCGCACCCAAAACACCAAAATTCGAACTTGATGGAAAAAAATGGATTGTGGTAAATCATATTTGAATATGAATTAATATTTGTTGATCTTTTTTCTTCAAAATAAAAAAATGTTTTTAAAAGGAACATCATCAAGGCAATCACAATCTAATGGTCGGCCAAACTCAAATGAATCAGTGCGTGTATGTTTTCAACTGTGCTAATTGCACTATTCAAGTTCAAGGAAAAATCAATTCAATTGTGTTGGGTATTTATTTTTAATATTCGTTGAATTTGAAATTTGATTCTTATTTAAAACCATCAGATCAATGCAAGAAAACTGCACTAGTGTTTGAATCACTCGTGGCTGCGTTGGAGATAATTAATTGCCAGAGCGTTCAAGCTCAAGTAATGCAATTTACAAAATTCTGTTTTTAAAATTATATTTTTAAATTGTTGATTTATCAAATTTATTTTAGGTAATGGGCGCTGTGCCCACAGTTTCAATTGATAAGACTGATGGAGCACTCATTTATTTGAGTCCACAGTCCCTACATACAGAAATTGTGTCATCAAAATCATCCGAAATGAATGTGTTGATTCCAAAAGATGGGGATTATGTGCGTAAACAGTGATTAGATAATGTAAAATGTTCTCTTAAACAAATTCTAATTTTAGCTGGAATTTCCGATTCCTGAGCAATACAAATCGAGATGGGGTGGCCGTGGATTGGTGACAGAAGTAGTCGAGCAGAAAGGATAAGTTTCTGTACTTAGATTAACTTTAAAAGCTTAATAACAATTTACATGAATTTTTTAAATCCTTTAATGGGTGAATATATTTGATAAAATTTGTAGTGCAATTTATGGTGAAATTATACTTGTTTTGCATAATGTATTATCATTATCTATTAAAAGATGAAAACAAAATGTACAATGTGCCTTGCGTAAAATACATCGCTTTCTGAGAGGTTTTTTTTTGATAAAACTTAAATTTTTGTAATTATTTTTAAAAATGTTAATCAGTTTCATGCTAATTTATAAGTGTACACCATACGAATAACTATCAATTAAGATGGTAATTATAATTATCTAGTCATTTGATCTCAATGAATCATTAAGATACTTATTGGCAATGTTTGATTTTGTATTATAAACAGAAAAAAACATTCTTTACTTAGCAAATGAGTGCATTTAGACTTATTATTGAGCGGGTTTTGGCATTTTTATTCAAAGTCGTAATATTTTAAGAAATTTTTTTAACAATAAATTGCAATTGAAATAACATGTATTTAAAGGAAAAATAAACAACTGTATCACATTTATGGATTGTAGAGATTGAGGCAATAGTTTTAAGGCACAAAGGAATATGAGAGAATGGGGATCAAAATTTTAATCTCAAAAAAAATTATTTTGAATTATTTTCTAGAGCTTTGTTTATGTCTTGCATTATAGTTTCTTTTACGTTATTTCCACATTCTAATCGAATCACAGTCAGTTTAGGATTTTGTTTGATCCAATTTAAAAGAATTTTAGCTCCCTCGTCACCGATTTGGTTCCATTCCAAATCAACGGCTTGAAGTGAGGGATGATATTTGACAATTTTAGTGAGGCATTCGACTCCTTCGTCTCCTATGAGGCAGTGATCAATGAATAATGTGGATACGTGAGAATTTTGTCCAACAGACCAAAAAATTGAACTCCAATCATCGTCATTGAGCTGATTATTACCTGAAACATTTCAAGTAAAATCAGGAATAATTTATATTTTTATTATCTTTACCTGTTAAGATCAAAGAATTGAGATAAACACTTTGTTCGATTAAACTCGCGAGATTAGTTGCACCTTCGTTACGAAAATTGCAATCGCCAACGTCGAGTTTATAAAGACCAAATAAAGAATCGTCTGTACAAGTAAAAACATATTAATTTTAAGTCTGAATAAATTTTCATAAATTATTTCTTACCTTGCAGATTATGGAAAGCGGAATTATTTGCTAGAAGTGCACTAACAATAGGACAAAGTCCACTATCGTGAAGTGGATTTGCTCTTAAGCTAATTGAAAAGAGTTAAGTGAGTTTCGGAAAATTTTTAAGACTTACCATAAGTTATTAAGTGTTGGTTTTTCACGAACTAAACGAGCAATTTGCTGTCCAGCTTGAGGTCCCAAATGATTATAATTTAAGTTAAGAGACTAGAATAAAACAAAATAAATATCTAATAATTAAATAATCAAGTTTAATGTACTTTGAGCGGGCAATTTGAGTTAATAAGTGCGTCAATCACAGGCGCAATATTAAGATCGTCTATTCCCCCTTTACTAATAGTTAACGTTATAAGGTCGGGTCTAAGTTCTAGTTCTTCGCATAATTCGGTAATCTATAATTGGATCTTTTATTAAAATAATTATTTTACTAATATTTACATTTTTACGTGTTCAGATATATTCTGTCCTATAACTTCGATTTCATTTCCACTGTCGAGGACATCGTTAGGATCGTTCTCAGTATCGTCACTGGCTGTACTGAGATTTCTGACTATTTGATAGATTGAACTTCGTCTTCTAGGTCCTGGGTTTTTAGAGTTAATTGTCGTTAAAGATTCTTTTCGTTCTAATGTCTTTTCAGATTTTAACGAATCTTGTCTGTGAGGAGGTGAATGGCTTTTACTACCATTTTCGTTGTTTTTAGGTATCTGTTTATTGACTGTTTCAGGATCGCTGTGTACATCAGCATGCACGACGGTCTGTTTAATCGGAGAAGTTGGATTTTCATCATCCGAACTATCAATGGCTTGCATTTTCTGAAGTGCGATTTGTCGCTTTTCTGCAGGTACTGAAGTATTCTCATCTAAATCGTTATTAGTATCTTTAAGCTCATTTGGTTGTTCTTCAATAGGTTCTGCTGTTTTGTTATCTAGTGCTCTTTTTTTAGTGATAAGTTTTGCATCTTCGGGTTTCAGAAATTTGCTTTTATTGTCTTCACTTTCAGTTGATCCTGAATAACTTCCAGTTGAATAACTTTCAGTTTCAGATTCACTTCCACTTTCAGTTCCACTGACTGAGTTGCTATTTGTTTGTGTATCATCGGCATTGGTAACTTTTATTTTGGGTCCTTCTATTGTAGTTTTTTGACTGCTTGATGAAGTGTATGTGCCTTCGGAACTTGAGCCTGTGGTTGAACCACTTTCGCTATCTAATTCTTCATCTACTTCAACGATACTCGTATCCTATGAATAAATCAATAAAATTAATCCAACTCTTAACGCCAGACACTTTCTTACTTTAATTATCTCCTTTTTATTGATTTGCAATTCCGATGTAATTTCTTCAGTAATTTCATCCTCCGAAACATTTTCTTTTTTTTCATTACAACTTTCATTAACAGTTAATTGTTTATTATCACATTTTAAATTTTCGGTATTAGTTTCAACCCATGGTGAAATACCGACATTTAAAACCCATGAGTTATTATTTTCTCTACTAGTGAGCAATTTGTGATCATTTGCTTTCCCCGAAGGAGGAATTAAAGCTACTTTCTTTGCACTGTACGGCCTTTTAGACCAAGTTGATTTGTTATTTGCTTTAAAATTAACTTCTAATCCTGAAGACACACTCTTTCTCATTGGCGGCAAAAACGATAACTTATTCTTCTTTCTCGGATTACATCTACAATCAACAATACATTTACAGTCATAAATTAATTTCTAATAATTACAGGAATACTTTTCACATAATCGAGAACCATGAACTGCAACAAGCGTGAAATATCCTTGGGGTCCTCCGAGTCTATAACCAACTGTGTACTTGTACTCGCAACATGCACTTAATCTTAGAGCTATAATATTATCAACATATATCGTGACACTGAATGGAAAATCCACATATCTCTTAGAAGTAAATGTAAAAACAGCTACAAAAACAAAAGGTATTTTTTTTAGAAATTTTTTTCAATAATTTGAAATTATATTATTTACATCCAGGTGTTAACGGTTCGTAAAATACCACAATGGGATTTCCACCAGCGAGTTGCTGTTTAATCATAATGTCTTGTCGTCCTCCGTTGACAGATGCACTGAAAAATGATCTGGTTCCCATAAACCGTAACGATACTTCGCAACTGGAATATTGAACATTTCGTGGGCCTGGAGTTAGTGCTCTGGCTGATGGGAAATTAAGTAACTGAAAAGTATTAGTAAAAATAATTTGGATTAAATATGTTACGTAAATGTTTGTAACGCATTTGTAACTATAACTACCAAGCCTATATTTCACATTATATATAAGGAAATGTATACCCCTTTTCTAATGAGATTAGGCCTGCTTTTCATATAATGAGTCGCAGATCGAGTCCTAGAAACGGGTCTATATTTTCCATTCATCAATGGGATTGAGTAAGGAGATGCCGCTTTTTCTTGCAACCTCGAGTTCGCGCTGCATGTAGCTCGAGTTTTGTTCTTTATTTTCAATAGCATTAATTAGAACCAAATCAAAAATGATTGACAGCAAACTTTTAACCATTAATTCACCTGCAGCGCAAAATGAGCTGAATTGTTACTTTTTATATCAGAAGAACCAGAATCGGAATCAAAAGAATCCTGGGTTAAAGTGACAAAGAAAAAAAAAACGTGCGAAAATTAGTTTCAAAAATGCTAAATAATATTTTGAATTATATTTCAAAATATTATCAAAACTTAGTGACCAAAACATTCAAAATAATCATTATAATACTGCACTATGTCATAATTTGCAGAATCTTTCTTGGTTATTTCAGCGGATGAGTTTAGTATTGGCATTTTCTTGAGCGTAAAATTTTCATCGAGACTTTCATATTCTTTATTTGACATCACGCTTGGAATGGAGGGTTGGGGTCCTTTTTTTGCACTCTAAAAATATATTGAATGCAGTTCCAAATTTTTAATATTTTAATATTATTGGTTTTTTACCCTAACTCGTTCTACAAGCTCCAATCTAATAATTTCTTCTAGTTGTTTTTGTAATTGCGCACGTCTTGAATATTCCAAGTCTAAAGCTCTTTGTACAATTGCTTGAGCTAAGAAAGCCTGACTCGCTAACCAACGTTGTTCCTCTAGAACTCGAGATTTGTAATCTTCGGGAGAAACAATTTCGCCGTTTTGCCTGATCTGACCGTAAAATTAAATTGACAATAAATATTTTTCTAATTTTTTCTTTTCTTTTAGGAGCAAAATTACCAAACCGGCTCTCAATAAATGCTTTCTGATTCGAGGATTATTAAAGTAATCAGCTAAGTTTTCATCTAATAAACTGTTATAGTTGCCGAGCAACCTATAAATTATTAATATACATATCTTGTAAAAATATTGAAATTAACTAAATAATAATAATGTGACAGTAGCAACATGTCGTTTATATAAAACTTAAGTTTTAACCAACCTCGTCTTCACACGATTCAATTCGGCCATAATTTTTATGATTTCATGGCATTCAATATTATTATTTGTTGATGTTAGATATTATCCACCGACAGGATTTGCAAGACACCAATATTGTGTATTTTGCCATTGAGACACCTGCCACATACAAACACCGACGCTACCTGAGTAACCATGGCTACTACAATGTGACGTGGTGGAAAACAGATTATTGACCATTTGTGCTTTGCTTTGACCACACAGAGTAAACCATAAAATTGATTTGTCCACACAAAAATTAATCTAAATGTCTTATCTAAGCAATAAACACACAGTTTTATTTTAATACAATATTCTATTAAATAAATATCAATAAAATTTATAAATAAATACTAAAGTTATAAGCTTGAGGAAATTATAACAATTAAATTGCTGCTTAATAAGGAACACAATAAACGGAAAGCTTCTTTACAGACTTATTACAACATCGTAATTAGTCATCATAAAGTGATTAGTAATCGCATAATGAATTTTAGTTATATATCACAAAATATAATAAACATTCAATAAACTGATACTAAATATAACTATTAAAATAATAATAGATAATTAATTCAATCGAGTGCTAGTGACAGCTTTCGCTCTTTCTTTTCCTTTTCTTTTTCGTCCTCTTCTTTTTCGTCCAGTTCTATTTCGGCCTTTTCAACTGAGCTGTCACTCATAATAAATTCGTCCTCAAATTCAGTCTTGAACTTCAACATCATAAAAATTGCTCCCGCCATTGCCATGCAGGCATAGGTACACACAGTTGTAAATCCGGTTTTCAAAGTCACTTCGGCCTGTCTACTTATCGTAACACCATTCCTACACCAAGTGGCAAAATGTTCGCAGTTGTTAGTGATAAGGTTGTAATCTCGTTGATCAAAAACTCTTATTTCAGCCCGGATTAATGTTTCGCTCGAAGTAAATGGGGGATAAATCAAATCCAATTCGTTGTTGATTCGAGCTTCGCTGTTCTTCCATACATGGTTTAAGGGATCGACTGACACCGCCCCAACACCGTGTTTGCCCTTATCCATACTCATACTACCGAAAAATAGGTTACCAGAGTTGACATGAGTAGCGCTTCCAGCATGAAATACTTGCGCTTCGTTATTATCGGACGACGAAAACCAATCGTCAGCAAAAATTGCCCAATGATGGTAAACACCGCGGCGAAATTCAATTAAATCTCCTGGAAGCAATAATGATAAAAGTTCTTCACT
>JAQFZU010001403.1:0-13646 GCA_034696185.1 Henia vesuviana | reverse complement strand
TCCTGATCGTTATGATCTGTTTCCAACAGCGGTCGTCTTGACAATATGTCAGCTGTTCCCAGCTCTTTGCCCGGGATGTGTACAATGGCATAATTGTACCTTGCTAACTGTAGCTGCATGCATTGGAGTTTTGGAGTGATTTCATCCAGCTCCTTGGTGTTGAATATGGCCACCAGTGGTTTGTGGTCCGTTTCAAGTTGTACGTTGAGCCCCGTGATGAAGTTCTGGAAGCGGTCACACGCCCATACCAGTGCGTACCCTTCCTTTTCGATCTGCGCCCAATTTCGCTGAGGTTTTGTCAGTGTTTTGCTGGCATATGCGATAGGTCAAAATGTGCCATCGCTTTGTTCTTGTTTCAGAACGGCCCCGACCCCGTATGATGATGGGTCGGCAGTAGTTGTTGTCGCCTTTGTTGGGTCAAACCATGCCAGCGTCGGTTCCTTTGTTAACTCTTCTTTAATGGCATCAAATGCCTTCGTTTGTTGTAGACCCCATCGGAATTCGTTTTTGGCACTCAGTAGCTCATTTAATGGGTGTGCCTTTGTTGCCAGGTGAGGCAAGAATCGTCCTAAATAATTGACTGATCCTAATAAGCTCCTTAGCTCTGATATATTTTCCAATTTGTCCATTAATCTTATCGCCTGAATACGCTCCGGGTCAATATGGACTCCCGTCAGGTTGATAATATGACCTAGGAATTTTATGCTTGTTGCTCCAAATACACATTTGTCCTGGTTGAGCGTCACTTCTTCATTTATGAGTCGCTCGATAACCTTGCGTAGACGTTCGTTGTGTTCCTCTATTGTTGCTCCATATACCAGGATGTCGTCGATATTGACTTGCACGCCGTCCAACCCCTTTAGGATTTCCATCATTTGTTTTTGAAAAAATTCAGGGGCGGCGTTGATTCCAAATGGAAGTCGCTTAAATTTAAAACAGCCAAATGGCGTTATGAACGTCATCAGGAGTTGTGACCTAGCGTCGAGCTCACATTGCCAAAATCCGTGATTGGCGTCCATCTTGGAAAAGATTTTGGCGTTGCCTAAACGCCCTAGGAGATTCTCGGTAACCGGCATCGGGTATACCTCGCGTTGTACGAATTGGTTCAGCTTAATGTAGTCAACGCACATCCTTATTGAGCCATCCGGTTTTGGTGCCAGCACCAATCCTGCACACCAATCAGTTGGTTCTTCCACTTTCTTAATTACGCCCAGCAGGACCATCTTGTCAAGATTTTCTTTGATCTCGTTGAGGAGTGAAATTGGCACTCGTCGCGGCGTCATGAGTGCAAATGGCTTCGCATCGTCTCGTAACCGAATTGTGTACAGTGTTTTGACTCGTCCTAACCCAGCAAACAACTGCAAGTATTCCACCATGGGATCAAATCTTTTTGTATTTGCTGCTCCGTCATGCATTATGGCATTGATGTCCGTTCATCGGATGATGCCTAATTTCTCGCAGGTGTCGCCATCTAGCAGTGTTTGTCCGAGACCCTCGACAACGTAGATTTCGGCGAGCGTCGACCTGCCCCGATACTGGATTTTCTCCCAGAAAAATCCTCCAGTGTGCATGATCCCTTTATTGGCGTTGATTAGTCGCCGTTCCGGTTTCCGCAATCGAACGTCTTCAAAGAAGTCGTTGAAAGTAGCCGTAGAAATGCAGATGATCTCAGCCCCGGTGTCGATTTTGCCCGTTATCTTGGCCGTACGGATGTCCACCGTTGCGCCCCATCGTCCGTAGTGTCTTATGTTGACTGCATAGGCCGCATTGATGGTTCCAATGAACGTGTCAGTGACATTGTTCACTCCCTGCACCTTGGTATCCGCGCTACGACAGCATGCCGCATAATGCCCTTTACGCGAGCATTTCCGGCAAATTGAGTTAGCCGCCGGGCACTCTTTCCACCCGTGCGCCTCTTTACCGCATCTGCCGCATTGTTTATTCGCTGTCTTATTCGACTTGTGGTTGTCGGTCTTCACGGTTTGGCTATTTCTGGCTTTTTCCAACTTTTGGTGCCAAAAGTTCTGTTTCCGGTCACAGCTGGTTTGTATCCGATCCACCGTTATTTTCCGCTGATCCTGGCCTCCATGGATAATTGGGTTCTGCTTCTTAACCTGTTTTGACTGTTTGGCCATTGTGATCGCGGATTCCAGTTTCAGGTCGCTTCGGAGTTGTAATTTTTCCCACAGCCCTTTGTCACGAATACCGCCGACAATCCGATCTCGTATCGGGCTATCCCTCAAATCGCCAAATTTGCAGTGTTCAGATAATGTGTAAAGGGCTGTCACAAACTCTTCGATTGACTCGCCATCTTTCTGGCATCGCTCAAAAAACACGAAACTTTCTTACACAACATTTCGTTTTACAATAAAATGTTTTTGGAATGCATTGAGAACCGTGTCGTACACTTTTTGGTCGGTGTCAGTAAGTGAAAACAAAGCAAAAATATAGTCTGCTTGTTCACCCATATAAAAAATCAATGCGTCGACTTGTTCCTGGTCCGGCTTTGATTTAAGCCCCAAAACGCTACGGAAGCGCTCGAATCTGCGGGCCCATTTTGGCCAATCCTCGGCCTGCATAAAATTTAACTGTTCCACGGGCGGCAGAATTGAATTCGCCATCGCCAAAATGTTCGGGTTTTGGTTTTCAATTTTTGCTTTTATAATATTATAATTCTCACTTTTATCGGTGGTCGTGCAATGGTCAATCGCCTTTTCTTCAACCGCGTGTTCAATGCCTGCGTGTTCGTCAATTGGGTGTACGTTGGCCGTGCCTGGGCGTCGGCCGTCCGCGTGGTCGATCCTTTGTTCGTCAACCGCGTGATTCTTAATCAGGCCAACCGCGTGGTCAACACTGACGGGAACCGCGTGTTCGTCGGCCGCGTCCGGGCGTCCCTCGCCTGCATGGTCGATCCTTTGTTCCGCGTCCCTTTGTTCGTCAATCGCGCCGTCCGCGTGTCCGGTTGTATGGCCGCGTTTGCATCGACGTCTCTCGCCTATTTCAACCTACGTCCCGCGCTTATTTTTGGTCGTTCCTGGGTTCGCGTTTCTGTCAATTGGCGCCCGTTTTTTTTTTTTTTCATAGTTTTTCTACCGCCACCATGTGTTATTCTGCGTGAACAAATGAGTGCTACCACTTTGGGAGTTACAAAATACTCCGTCTTTATTTAGGTCACGAAAGAGTTATATACAGATATGAAGTGGGGAAGGGGGGGAAAGGGTTACAACATGGCTGACCAATCACACAAAAACTAAACTGGCAAATAAAGAAAACAGTGAACTCATGATGATGTAGCATAGGTGCAGTGGCCCTAAAACTCTTTTTGATTTTTTTTGAAAATATAATTACAAAACAAAAGAAAAGGAAATTATTGAAATTAAAAAACAATAAGAGAAGTAACATGCATTGCAGCCATTATATAAAAACTAAATAAAAATTGAAAACAAAAATATAAAACGATCCAGGTACCTATTTTCGGTCACCTAATAAGAAAAAAGCAAAAAAAAACAGGTTAGTAATCGAGGGGGAGGAGCATACTCTTCTTCGATCGTTGACATCATAACCCCCTACACAGGCACATCTTCCTCTGGAAATGAAAGCAGTACTGCAAGAGTAAAATTATCATTGACTAAATTTATACTAACTTCAAGAATGGATCCCATCGCTAGTACCTACTCAGCCAGACAATTGTTTCCACTTTGTCGGACAGTCAGACCTTAGGCAATAGAAATCTGCTCAATTATTGACTGAACAGTTATTTATTATTGAACTTTCATTATTGAAAGCAATTGTTAAACAGCAATAAGATGTACTGAGTATCTTGGGATACTTAATACAAAGAAACAAGTTTTGTTAGCAAATTAAAAAGATGCATGGGTTGAAGAGATCAACCAATGCTTGTTTTTAAGTCTGCAGTAATTTATTTTGGAATAAAAATGTGCAGAAAGTGATAAATTTGGCTAAAAAAACCATAGTATTCATCTGCATTAGATATAAATGTGTTGCTAGATGGTCGTAATTCTATGAAAGTAATTGGTGTAAGTGAGCATTCATTTTTTGTTAAATGATTAAAAATTCGTGCACATTCATGCATCAGTTTTGATACCATTATTACAGGTAGTTATTCTTAATTAGAATTCAAATTAATTACTCACCAATATCATGTTTTAGCCTGTTTGAAATGATTAACTCAAGATTTTGAGTTTGCATTTTTCGTTTATCGATTAGTAAGGCCTGACATCAGTGACATCACAAATTGTCCTATTTGCTATTTCTTTTATCAGGTTGTATTAGCACTAAGTGCACTAATCCCAAATGTTGAGCAAAGTGGTCAAAGAAGAAAGAAACTGAGAAACTAATGGATAAGCAGTCCAGTGAATTTTGTATTTTCTGTTAGTCAAATATATTACATGCGAACGCATGATAATAATTCGAATCAAACGGAAGGGATTCCTCCCGTTAGAGACGACCAGTTTGTCAATAAACCGTAAGTCGATTTTCGAGTGCCAGGCAGAGCTGAGACAATGTGATTTCAGCCGTTTGAGTGACTTCAGAGATCATGGATAATGCGATGTATTATCCAAAGTCCTGTGAACCACTCCAAAATTCGATAATATATTTTGTGCCCAACCATATGTTCCAGCGTGACCGGATGCGAAACTGAGTGTGTAGATAAGTAGTTTTTGCCATTCGGCCTTGTTTTAATCTTAACAACGCGTAAAGTAATTTTTGCACTTTCCTGTGTTTTCCTGGTTTGTTAGTTTTGGTCAGTTTAGCTTAGTGTTTGTGTTATGTTAGTAAATGGAGTTTTGGGTAACTCCATAACCTGTCAGTTCTCTATTTTAGTGATGGTGATCTGAACCTGCTCAATTGTGTTGAATGTAATCATAGTATTAATCGTATAATTGGAAGTAATATTAGTTGTAAATAATTCTTAAATGTTTTAATCGATTTAAATAAATCCTGTTTTTGATTTAAGAAAAGAAACAAAGTCAGATATTTCTCTTTATGTGTTTTTATCGGGTTTTAGTAATTTTACGGACTTGGGGAAAATCACAGTCACAAGTATTTTCGCAATTAACCAAAATAACATTCAAAAATAACAAAAATTGAAATTAGGATTCAGTGGTGACGACTAATGACGTCACAACACTTGGTCCTGTTCAGGAGTGTGAGTTACGTCAGAGATTGAGTCTCTGCAGTGACTTTTGCGAAAGAGGATCCTTGTGTGTTATCATCACCTGTCATATCCATTAGTTCGTCAGGTTGATTTATAGACTGTGTTTGACCACCACTTAATGGGTCAATGGATTCATTAGGTGGTATTAAATCTGTGTTTTAATCATTATCTGTAGGCTAAATCATCCCAATACGTTCAAATCAACCTATCTGTGGCGAGACAGGAGACAGTAATCCAGCCAGTTTTCGTTGAATAAGTCTGCATTTTTGGTACCGTTCTCATTTTTTGTTCTAATCGGTAACCAAGTTAATTAATATCAAGTATTAAATCTTTATATATTGCATCGAATATCCTACTTAAAGCAAAGAAATAGACAGTGTTAATGGTAAAAAAAAACAGTGTATTGGTCATTAAAGGCAACTAACATAGAGTTTACATTTAGCAGGATTTTATTTGTAAATAAAAATGTGTCTGACCATGCTCACAGCCTTCAAAAACTCTACTTTGCACTAGACCATGGTCCCCACTGATGAAGGGCCATGAGGGATAGGTAAAACACAGTCGGTGTCTCACAAAAAGAAAGGGTGCAAGAACAACCATGTCTGTTAGTCAGTAGACGGCATCAAAAACGTCAAGAAGCAATCACTGTTGCTCTTGATTGCTCTTGGATTCCCGATAGTTGCCACGTAAAAGCCCTTACAAAGCAAGAATTGAAAATAACAGAAAAGTGTTTTGTAAGGATAGGGTAAAAAATAGTTAGAATGATTTAACTGTAGAAATTAAGAGATTTTGGGATACTGAGGCAACTACAACTGGTTCAAGTGACATTGTTTCTACTTCAAGTTTCATTTTGATAACTGCAACACTTACCAAAAAAAAAGTGTGTTTACTAATTGCACATCTACTAATGCATAATTTTAATGCATAATTTATTTTTCAGATCAGTTTGACATTATTTGTATTTATATAAATGCGATTGAATATTTCATAAAATTAAATTGATTGTGACCAGTAGTCACTAGATGGGAACTTGGGTCCCAGTCACCTACAATCGCCTGGGAGGCTCGACCCCTAAGAAAAAGTTTGGCTCCAATTGCCGTAGAGTAAAGACGTGTGAGGTTGCCCAGGCAAGAGTGTGATGGATGTGGGGAATACAGTGTGGAGGCTGAGAGGTATGTACGACTACCCACATAACTAATAAGCAGTGTCTGTTATTATGGTTTTGTATCGGCGATCTTTATCGCCAGTATGAAGCCGGCAAACCTAGGAAACTTTGGGAACTTAGTGAATCGCAATCTTCATTAATAAAGGCTCGACAACACAAGAATCATGCATCTGTCTCAACTAATTTAACGTGTCCCGCCCGTGAATAAGATGTTTGGAGACCGTGTCCAGACAACGAAAGAGGGTCAGATGCAGAAGGTCAGAGTCAGATGATTTTAAATGAAAAAATCATTAACTTTTAGTTCTTTTCTATATTTTTAATTTTTTACATGTTTTTTGTATTGACTTTTTTGTTACTGCTTAGAATGCAATTGATTTATTTTTTATTATTTTTTTTATTTTTTTTATTTTTTTTTGTTATTTTTATTATTTGTCAATAGCTTCATTCAATTATCTGTTTTTCTTATTATTTATCAATGTTTCTTATGTTATTTTTATTATTTCTCAATGTTTTTTTATGTTGTTTTAATTAGTTTACAATGTTTTTTTAAAAATTATTTTTCAATTATTTGCATGAAAATGTAAGCATATAAAATAAAAAAACCGGGGTTCTACTAGTATAAAATAAAAAAAAATTATAGTTTAAATTGTTTAATTTTTGTAATATTTCTATGATAAATAAATCATACCTAAAATAAATCTTTGTTTAACTTAATTATTAAAATTAAAATTCAAAAAAACTATAAATTTTTTTCAAGGATCAGATTACACATTTTGTGCTCAATTTCTCTTTCATTTTTATTAGCATAAATTAAATTTTTTAGACATTAGATTGCGAAATAAATTTATTTTCTTCAGTTTCTTTAATTCTTTGTTTTATTTCTTAATTTTTAAAATAATATATTAATTTTGGAGTTGCTAGATATTAATTTAATAATTAATCGAACGGTTAGATAAGCCATTGCAATTCTATGGAAATCACTTACTGTCATGCTTTCTCTCTACAGTTTGAATCAACTTGGTTCAATATGCTTACAGCACATTGCCCATAGCCAAGCTTCTTGCCTATCTCGCAAGAATTGGAAGTGGGATGTTATTGATATTATTGAGATAATATCAATAATACCAGTTTGCCATAGTTGTTGAAAGTATTATCTGTAGTAATACCATGCGTGGTCGTGTGATAAGCAATAATACCACGAATTTTAGAGATCTGGTGGTGTAGCAGATAGCAAATGGTGAAGTAAACATTTAAACTGCTTACTACTTATCGATTTTCATTAGAAAATTCGCTCGAAGCTTTTGAAGTATCTAAAATTACTCTAGAGATGGAGCTATAAAGTTTATGATTAAATGTGATCAATAATTGAATTCTCCTGTATTGAAGAGTTAAAAATAATTGAAAGAGGATTACATAGGCTTGAACCGTATTCAGTAACGTAAGTCAGAAATCGAATTAGTTTCATACTCACATAATTGTTAAAATTTTATATTTTGATAAATTAAAGAAAAAAAATTGTTTAGTAATAATGTTTGGTGAAGGTTTTTCTGGGGTTCAAGCACACATTAATTGGCACATAATAAATTGATAATCATTTATTTCTAATAAGTGAAGCAGTAGACGTCTATTATTAAATTTTTGCAAAACTATATTTCGTAAGAGAATGAAAGCAATCTTACTATCAGAGGTCAATCTTCTGATAGGATAATAATGGCAAACAGCCAAGTTCGTATCAATGTTCTCTTATTCATTGAGCCACTGCAGCCCATGATTTCACTAGTGCTGATTTTCTAACACAAAGTAGTTTAAAAAATTTTACACCAGCAAAAGGACTTGAACTTGAAAAACGTGACAGATAAAACCAGTGAATTTCACAAGGAATTTTATAGAGGACGAATAACTATCATGGATGTTCTTATTTCGAAGGTTATAGCACTTACGTTGCTCACATTCTTAACACTTGCATTTGGCCTAGCGCCAATTAAACTCTACAGTTGGTTACGAGGAGACGAGAAGTCTATTACTGCTCTGAAAAGGCGTAAGTTTGCAGATTCGGTAGTGTCGTTACTTCTGCACTTTGGTGGTGGTGTTTTATTATCTACTAGTTTTCTTCATATGATACCTGAAGTAAGAGAAAACATAACTAAAGCTGCCAGATATGGTGTAATACCTCAATCACCTTATCCATTCCCAGAACTATTTGTTTGCATCGGTTTCTATTTGGTTTATATTGTAGAATTAGTTGCTCATTCCTGTTTACATCCATCAAAACAACAAAACAAATTACAAGTTTGCGAGAAAACTAGCTTAGATCAGGCTGAAACTAAACTATGTGCTCCTGATGCAAATAGTAAAAGTAAAAGTGGCTTGGACAATGCAAGCACTGTGACGTGTACTATGGAACAACAAAATAAAGGCATATACGAAAGTGTGGAAGCAATTTCCGTTATAGAGGATCTACCAAAATCGCCCGGCAGTGCCTTTTTTAGAGGTACTCTTATTATTGCAGCTCTGTCGTTTCACTCCATTTTCGAAGGAATGGCCATAGGTCTTCAGCCATCAGCTAATGGTGTGTGGACTTTGCTTACGGCTATCGCTATTCATAAACTGGTCATTGCCTTTTGTGTCGGTGTGGAATTAACGGCAATTGGAACGAAATTTGTCATATTTCTAGTGCAGATTTCCATTTTAGCAATTGTATCACCTATAGGAGTGGGGATAGGAATCGTCGTTATAGAAGGCGCAGCTGAAGAAATTACAACAAATGGTCTTATCGTTGGTATTTTCCAAGGTTTAGCCGCGGGAACTTTAATATATGTGACTTTCTTTGAAATCCTTATTAAAGATGTGAAACGAGAATCGAAACAATTTGGAAAACTTCTATGCAACATTGCCGGGTTTTCTATGATTGCAGCTGCTCAGATTTTAGAATAAATGATAATTTAAATATAATTGATTTTGTATATTCTGAGAAAAGAATGGCAGCTAAAATTGCATTCTTCTACTTTAAAAAAAAATTATTTTGGATTATTTGTAAAATGTACATAAGTCACAGTTCTAATTTAATGTTAACCAAAGTGAGTAAAAATTTGATTGTTTATGAGATTTATATTTTTAGTTATTAGGTCCTAATCCCTTCGGTAGTTACAGCAACTCGACAGTAAAGTTCACTTCGTGCCGTTTTAATCGCAGATGGTAGGTCGTGGAGAGAAAACTTTGGACTGATTAAATCTTCTAAAGGATATTCTAAACACACTTTGGACAAAAATTCCATTGCCATATCTAAATGATGTTTACTACTCCCTGAGATTCCTTTAAAGAAAATAGAAATTGATAAAATATACTTAAAAATAGGAACTATGAATGGCAATACCTTGGATAATTAAACCTTTTTTAATAACTTGTTCACTGGCTATAGTTGCTGAAGTAGTTTTTATCTGCTGATTTAAACCCACTAAGATGTAAATCCCGCCTGGTCTTAGCATATCTATTGCTTCTGACATTAAATCTAATTGGTAATTTGTGTGAATTACAATGTCTACTGTTGACGGTGGGGGTAACTTTGACCTCCGTCGAATATCTGAAAATGTTCAAAACGATAAATTAAATATTAAAATTAAACTTGAGTTAATGACCTTGATAATTTGTTGTTTTTTTCAATAGATTAAGATTTGAACTGAAGTAACATTTGATTTATCAAATTGAGATTGCAGTTCAGACATTAAGATTGTTGCATTTGTCATTTGTAAATTATATTTCTAATTTTAATAAATTTTTTTATTGTATTTTATTTTTTAAATTTTTAATGAAAGGCCATTGACAGTTAGATATTAAATTTCAAATTTTGTTATTTACAAATATTTTTAGTTTTCAAAGTCATGTTTATTAAATTAGTTTAATTTTATTAATAGTTGACATATGTAAATTAAAAATTATAAAATTTAAAAAAGTTTTAAATCAAAATTTTAAATAAAGTAAAAAAAAAAACCTTTTCTGTCAAACGATGGAATTCCACCAAACAATGAAGCCAATTTTTGTTGTTCCATACTTTGATCAGTGAGATAAACTTCGTTAAAACCAGCTACTTCTTTTAACAGCAAACATCCATATATTGAAAAAATATTAATACCCTATAATTATAATGAATAAAGATCAACTTCACATTTAGTGTTGACAGGTTGCATCAATATTATAATTATTGCTAAATGCAGATTAACCAATATTGTACTGCCTTTAGCAATTAACTGAAATGCTGATGCAATTCATCATAAAAGTAAACAAGTTAGCACCTGAATAACTGCTACTTTTTTCTCTCCCCATCCATTTAACCTACTTAATGCAGTGTCAACTACATTAACCATAGTGCTAAGTGGACAATTGACTGTGCATGCGATAGTATCTTTCACGTGCTGAGGTATTTTAGTAACATGAGTTCCTTTCCTGAGAATAAGATGCGAAGCCAAAGTTCCACTCAATTTAGCAGGACTCGAAAGCAGTGCACCATGTCCATACTAAATAAAATAACATTTAATTAGTTCACAACTCTATAATTAAGCCATCCTCTAAAAGAAAAAATGTTAATACTTGCACGCCCGTTAAACATGGAACCGGTAATTTTCTTCGACAAGCGACACACGTTTCGCATGTTGTTCCTGTGCAAAAAACAATTCGATCTCCTAATTCGAGATCCAATCGTTTAGAAACGAGAACTTCTCCTACCCCTTCGTGACCCATAACACTAAGAATAAATAAATCGTAACTATTCAGATTACATATTTTATCCTGTCTCGCACGTAATAATTAATGAATTAAAATTTACTGTTTAATGTTAATATTTTCCATAACAAGTGAATTTCTATGCAAGTCAATAAAAAGGAAGATAATTAATGGGCCATAAAATAAGCGCTAAATGACTTACAAGTTAGTGAAGCCAACCGTGACATTAGATAATCAGCCTTAAGAAATAGGTTGAAATAAAAAGTTGAACTCATGAAAAGTTATTACCAAGTTTCAGAGCCTGGTATTTATTTTAAGTTTTATGGTTCTACTAATCGTCAATATGAGTGAAAGGATTTAAAATATAAAGAAAGGTTTTATATTAAGTAAGAGATGAGAATATTAAAATAATTGATCGTAAAACAAGTTGAGTAATACGAGATAAGGAAAAGTTCAATTAAATGCAATTTAATAGGATGCACTTACGTTACTGATTTGCTCTGTAAACTGCAAATTGATACATTTTTTAATATTTACATTTTAAAAACATGTTTACATTTTATATTCTTTTCTGTTTAAAAAAATGCAAATATAATTTATTATTAATTTTTTTTCCAGAAGCAATAAAAATATTTAAATAGTTCTATTTATACTCTGATACACTAATAAAAGCATAAAAGGCAACCTATAATTATGACTATAATAAACCAAACGAAATACTGAACTTACCTGGGAATTGGTTTAGTCCATTTTCCATCTAGTGTATCTAAATCTGTAGTGCAAATAGTAGCCAATCGAACTTTAAGCAATACTTCACCATCTACGAGGTCAAGGATTGTCGGTAATGGGCAAGTTTCAGTTACAAAACTGGGTTTTTTACTTGCTCCAACAAATACCACCCGAGTCACAAGTCCTGCCATGATAGCTAAAGAGAGTCTTTAGGTCGACCTTCCCACAATCCTCTTTGGCATAAGAGAAACGCCCACTAACACTTTATGAAGATTTTTCGTTTAATGACTATGACGCAAATGGAAATGTTCTGATAAGAAATCAAAACATATCAACAGTAAACCACAGACGTTTCTATTGCTGCTGTCATCAAAAAAGCTTCTTTAAGACGAAAGGTTCGCATTAAATCAACAACAGTTCATGAGTTTGAATGAGGTCACTGAGACACGTATATGATGCCCTAAGCTATATGCAACAGGACTTTCAAAAGAAGGGAAAAAATAAACATTTAATAATTTTTTTAAAGGAAGTTTTCGTGTATGTTTAATTGGATGTAACTTGAATTAAGAAATAAAACAGATAAAAAGTTTATTTCGCAACACGATACAATGTCATTGAAAATAAACGTTTTGTGAATGCAAATTACTTAATTTCATAATGTATAATATGTTTTTGTAGATATATAAAATTTTAATGTGTTTAAATTTTAACAAATTCTTGTTCTGCATTAATGTCTTTGATATTAATTGCTTTTTGTTGATTTAATTATTTTAATAGCAATGGATGTTACTTTATTACGCGATATTAATTGGGTTTCTTTCAATTTCATGTGATTAAGTAATCAATTACATAATAACAAAATGTTAAATATATTGTTAAGTGTATCACAGAATACATTTTTTATACTAATTAGATTGAAAGTAAAATTAATAATAACAGATGTAGTAACGATCGTTATCATTGTGGTAATTGCGGACAGTACTTGTATATTGCAGATGTTGTTTTACAAAAATTATTGCCAATAATATTTAAATGACAAAAGCTAAAATTAAAATATAAGTCAATAATTTTTTTTGCCTTTTTATCATTTGTTATTAAAAAAAATATCACACCAAATAAATGCGACAATTTATTTAAATAATTAATTTTTGGTTATAAAAATGATATTTCAAAATTAAAATTTTGTACTTTAAATTAAAACAAATTTAAATCATAACTTCAGAAAAAATAGAATCAGAAACAAATATTATTTTTTTTTAAATCATATCCTAATTACAAACACAGTAATGATTGTTACAGGCTTAAGTTAACAAAATACTAATTAAAATATTTGAAAATACAAAATACCTAAGTTTATTTTCCCAACACAAAATACAAAATACAAATACTCTTTTTTATTCTAAAATATAAAAAAGGAAATGCAGTATTTAAAATATGTTTTAGTAATCAAAATACATTTTTTCTTGCTTTAAAATTGTGTTGTAGTCGCCACCAGCTGTAGTGACGTACGAAGGCACAGCCTGATAATAAAAGTTAGTTAATAACTTACCTCCAATAGAGGTAAGTGATTAACTAACTTTTAGGAAAAAAGTTTGATTTTTTTCCTATTGAAAAAAGTTTGGTTTAACAATATTAATTTTTTACTCGAATTATGTCTTAAGATTGGGGCAGTGTTTTAGTTAGATAATAATCGATTTATTTCCTTAAATTTATGTAAATCGGAGAAAGGCATGTAAGGAAGCACTTCTTGTAAGTTGCAAGATAGAAGTGTTGAACTTTGTTAGTTTTAACAAAGTGTGTGTGGGTTTGTTAACAGAAAGAAAGATGACACTGACTTGTTGAGATTGCAAAGAGAAC
>JAQFZU010001402.1:0-13652 GCA_034696185.1 Henia vesuviana | reverse complement strand
AAGTAGAATTCCTTTTGGTGAAAAGTTAACGTCCCGAGATAATTGAATAATTCAATATAAAATGCCTATGGAGATTTTGCAAGCTCCGTTTATTTCGTGTTTACTTGGAAATTATGTTAGGGGTTTGTGGTTTTGCTCTTTGTTATGTTTTTGAAGTTAGTCAAATTAAGATTTGCTGTTAATTATTAAGGGAAATTTAATTTTCAGCAGTTTTGATCAAATAGAAATAATAAATGCAGCTTTTTTCTTTCATTTATTCACTCGCTTCCAACTCACAGACTCTGTTCGATCACTGACTTCAATGGGAAAATCGATGCTATTTTCTATTGAGTTCACGAAATATGCACGTTCCTTTGTCTTTTCCTTTTTAATTCCTCTCAGTTTTATGTGTATTATCCGAGGAATTCGAGCAAACAAAAAGTTGAAACTATTTTAATCAAAATTTACTGTCAACAATTGATCGAATTAAATGTAAATATTTAATTAATTTTCAAAAATTTGACTGAATAAATTTGATGAAATTTTCATATATTGATTCAATATTCGTAAAGAAAATTATAGTAATAAAATTTTCGTTGTTTAATTTTCAAATGAAAAGACAAACGAAAACAGGAATTTAATTTTCAAATTAATATAAAAATATCAGTCAAAATATTTTAATTTTTATAAATTTATTTTAATGAATCTAATTTTAATACCGATAATCGTTTGAAAATAAAAATCAGAAATAGGTAAAAAGTTAATTTGCTCTTTCACTTATTTTCATCACTTTTAATACCATAGTTTTCCATACAATATGCATTAGTTTACTCATCTTCATTTTGCCACCGACATTCATTTTTTCATTGCTCTTGATGAAAAATCGATAACTCTGTCACCCGAAAAATTAAAAATACACTGCCCCAGTCGCCGCTCTGGGAAAATCGTAATAAGAAATGACAGTTGAAATAATTAGTAACATCAAAGAAAACTAATGAAAATTTGCTGCACGGTCTATATTAGTGATTTGCGCCTTGTTAATCTGGTGTGAAATGAAATTCAGGAATTACTGGACCAGTAGCGAAAGTGAAGACAAAACGTTAATGAAAAGTTAAATAAAATTAAAAATTTATTACTTTGAAAAAAAAAATGTTTTATTCTTTTTTTAAATTAAATTTCTTCAAATTAAAAAAAAACGATTTTATATTAAGTGGTTCAACGCAGTTTTTAAAATATTTAAATTAAAAAAAAAAATTAAAAAGTAAGAATAAACAAACAAAAATTTTTGCAATGTTAATTTTTCATGCAAAAATTAAACTTAAATCTTATTTAATAAAAAAAAAAAAATTTAACTCAATAAAATTCGAGCCTTCATAAACCCTTTGAGGCTCTTCCAATCACGATTGAACAAGAGATAAGACTATCTAATCGGTAGTTTGTTAATGAAAATATTAACCAAACTAATTACTTTTTTTTAAATTTGCAAAAATTTTCCCAAAATATTTTCAATTTTAAACTCAAAATAATCATTTTCCTTATCAACATTAATCCCATATAAATCACTTTAGCAAAAAATATTTAGTTTACCAATCGAAAAACAAATCGATAAATCAATTTCAAGATGGATTCAATCCCAGGGTCTTCAATGATAAACATAAAATATTGAAAAAAATAATAAGAATAAATATTATATCAAGCAACAAGATGAAGCAATATTAAATACAAAATTTTAATTGAAAAAAATGTATACAATAATTCAATAGAATAAATATCAAAGTATAAATTTAGTGTAGTCCATTTGGTTCAAAATGAACGTTTCTGACCGATACGTGAATTGATTTCCGTTTCTTGTAAATAGTTTTCAAATCTATTTTCACTATGATTGCACCCAACTCCAAAATGGAGCCAACGGCAAACTTTCTTCGACTCACTCAAATCGCTTCCGGCAGGATACGGTGGCGGCAAGAAAAAAAAATATTAGATTTTTTTCACCCCATTCGAGGTACTTCTTCGATGAACTCTCCATCGATTTGTACGGAAAAAAAAAACTCGCAATTGCAAACTCGTCCACAACTCGAACTCAGCCGTTGAAGCGATAAAATTATCATACGAAAACCAAGTGGAATATAAAAATCGTGATAGTGTAAAATTTAACAAGTGAATGGAAATACTTCATTTGCAATTTCTATTTCTGAACCTTTGGAGCTGAAAATAAGTTAATTAATCATTTCCATGAGAATCGAAACAAAAACTTTGAGATGAATACATTAATCTCGAGTAAATGTCCATTTCGTATGCGAATATCCCAACGATTTGCTCGCTTCGTGCCTCGGTTTAATATCGTCATCAACAGTAGTAGTCACATCCTCGACAGGATATGGCAAAAGGAAGGAATATTAAATTTTCCTTTCACTTTAAAAAGTGCTTTTTTCTTTGCCGGGTTCAACTTGATCGATTCAATACAAAATGGACTTCGAGTGGGAATTGTGGAAGCGACATGTATACACTTTGCTGATGTCAGTCGAAATTGCGTTTAAGGGTTTCATTTTAATTAAGATTTTTTTTTTTATAAAAAAGAAAATTAAAAGAGAAAATAGTGGTTCGGTCTTGGCCATGTGCAGTTTTGTCGGTTAAGTGGTTTGCGAGTTACGCCATTCTCGGTTCGAGTAGGGTCAAATTCGCGGCCAAAATGGAAAATCGAGTCGACAAAATGTTGGTCTGCCAAACTACTTCATGTTTATTAACTTGTAAAATGACCAAGCATGTGGTCAATCGTTTTTTCTAAATGCTGTAGGGCAAAGAGCAATGTAAATATGTAGAATTGAGTATAAAAATAATATTAATGTATTAAATGTAAACATTTAAATTTTTTTTTCCCGTTTTCGTTCATGTATTTGCATAAGAAATAAAACTTAAAATTTTGACTTTAAAAAAAATTTAAATTACGAATTTTAAATTTAATTTTTAAATCAAATCTTCTTTTGACATTTATTTTTGTACTTTTTATTATTGCATTAATTTTATGAAAAAAGTTTCTAGAGTTTTTGCCGTTACTTCAATGCAAAATGGATTATTATTTTGTTTTCGAATTAAAGCAATTGAAATCCGAGCATTTTCACAAACATTAAACTAAAATTTTTTTTAAATCGTACTTATGGATGAAATGAAAAAGTAATTTCACAGAGCTCAGATTCTTCCAATTATTCGGGATTTGTGCACTAATTGCCACGCCGCATTTGGAATTGCTTTTTTCAAGCAGAACAAAAGTAAATCTTCCTTTCAAGAAATAATTCTCAAATTCCTAACCATAGCAAAACGGTGTCAAATTTTATTTAACAACATAATACACCAAATTTCCCACGAGCCTGTAACTGGAGGCTGATGGAATTCCCAAGTTGATTAAATATAAACAAAGAGAAGTTGTACGAAGTTCCAGCACATTAGTGGAATCGTTCTTCATCTGTTTACAATTACAATCTTTAAAAAAAAAAATTATTTTTTACCTCTTCAGCATCATTAATTCAATAACGAATGTAAATAACCACCAAAATCTCTATAGAAGATTAAATATGATCAGCATTTCAAGCATCGACTTTAATAATTTGGAAAAAATATGAATTAAATATTTATATCATATTTTTCCAACTTCAGAAGAAAACAAACTGATCAATAAAAACGCGATCTCAATTTAGAAATGTAAAATTTTTAAAAAAATTAAATTAGATTTATACTTACTCATATTGCTATGTTTTATCCCAAGTATGTGTTTATCGTGCGGTTAAATGATGGGTGATTTTTTTTAAGATTCCGGTACAAAGTCATTACCCTTGTGTCATTTTCTAAGTGGTCATCATTTTTACCATTTCATCCAAGATGCTCACATAAATCTCTCGTTGAATCACAAATCTTGGATTTTTGCAATATCACACGGTGAATTCGGTGGAACACACTAACAGATGCGCTCTTCAACGCAGAATCCAACATCTGCTAGTGAAGTGAACCACTACGGATGCTGCGTAACTTGTGCTCCCTCTGGTGAGCTGCCATCTCGTGGTTGCCATCTAGCGTCGATAAGACGGATACATATCAAAAACTAGCTCCGAAAGGAGAATAATAAAGATTTCTGAAAGGAAAAATCAATAGGAAACTATAGAAAATTTTGTAAAAATAAATTTTTTATATTCGAAATAAAAAATATTCCAAAGCAAAAGCAAAATGTTTTAAACATTGAATCCCAATTTAAAGCACACGTTTATGTTTACACTCGTTTAAATGTAATACTTGTATAATCTAAATTTCAGTACCATATCGATATCGATCGAAGTGGTGATAACGTTATCCACCGTACGTGTTCATCGCAGACTAGAAAGTAACGTGCCACTTGTAGATGACGTAATCCGATCAAGAATAAATCTCCTCCTGACAGAACTTCACGCGGATACCATCATTTTTAACATTATTTCTTATGTTTAAAAATAAAACAAATTTCTAATATAAAAAATGTCAAAAGCGTCATTTCTTTAATAGAAAAAAAAAAGACAACATGTCACAAACACACGCTATATAACTGTTTATTTCCACTGTTTAGTACAAACCAATAATAAAAACAAGTGATCGTTCAAAGAAAAATTAAATAGAGAATTACAAGGCCAATAATAAAACCAATGAGTATCTCAATTAAAGGTATTTTACGAACACGTACAGTTCCCCTCCGTGTTCGTAATGGGTGAAGAACCCGTTCTCCTATACTTAGAATCGCTTCACGAGCCTTCGGCCACGAATGAGGTCCAGTCAAACGATACTGATAAGACGCAGTGGGACCAAAAAAACAAGTGTAAAACAGCTTAGGATCTTTGAACATCAAGCGCTTTAAAGGTGGTTTAACACCAATGTACTTGGCTAAACAATCCATGTAACGTGTGAAATCTGTTTCGTACGGATTTAGTTTTTTCTTGGCGTTGTAGTTATTTACAACTGATTGCATTTGTTTGATTGGGGGTAAATTGCAATTACCGGAGAATATCCTCGCGACCCATCGCGACTGCATTTCTGCTACTGGGCCAAGTCCCCCGTTCGGTTGTACCAAACCGATTACAGCTAGTGTTGGATGGTTGAGAGTGGGTGGAAACACGAATTGAAAAAGATCAATACGATCTTGAAACAATTTGAATATTGATTCATCGATCATTGGCAATTTCTGTTCGTATCCAGTAGCCAATATCACTACGTCCAAAGGCTGCAGCATTCCTGGTTCATCTGTTAAATAAATTGATGAGTTGTGACTCTATTAATTATACTGTCAAGCAACGATTTTTCTTTTCCTGATTTTCGTATTAATTACATTTGATTATGATTAATTTAAACTGATGCTTTTTTTTAATTTGTAATTATATTAAGTAATGGTGGAATTAATATTTCGAGTTGGAATCGATACCTTTAAATACCACTCCCTGTGGAACAAAATGATCAACTTCTCCTTTGATTTTCACTGAACCCGTCATAATGCGATATGTCAATTCGTCTTCTATAGTTGGGTTCCTCTCAATAATTCTGTAAGACGGCTTAACCTTGTATAAACTGTGGTCCATTTTGTGGTTTGCCTGAACAATTAAAAACATACAAATTAATGAACGCAATTATATTCTTAGGTTAAAATGAATTTTAAAAACCGCAATTACACTTCACTCATTATAAATCATCCTTTCACACGATTTTAATTACGTAACGAGTCGACAAAGTTTTACCCGAGTAACATGTAAATTAATATTAACCTTATGCTCAAAATAATCAGCAATGAAAGCTTTTGGTAAAAATCGAGAAAACAGAAGATTGAGATAGCGACGATGGTATAGAATGTCCCATGGAAGTCCTCCATCGGCCAAACGCGGCGATATCCATGCACCTTTTCGAGTGCTCAGCAAAATCTAGGAAAATCCTTACTTTTAATAGCTTAATTAAAACACCATTAATTAAATAACCGAACCGGTAATTTATGCCCTGCACGAGATAATTCAGATGCAATGTTAGTCCCCGAACATCCAATACCTATAACAAGTACTTTTTTATCTGTAAATGCACTTGCATCTTTATAGTAATTGGCATGCAAGACACGACCCTTGAATGAATCTAAACCAGCCAAATTGGGGATAAAAGGATAAACGAAATTCCCAGCGCATATCATGACGGCGTCATAAGTTTCTTCCGATGAACGTCCACTCTAATACATTAATTTAACATAATATATAAATTTGTTTAAAGTGCAATGAGTAAGTTTACGCTTTGCTCGATCGTTATCGCCCATTGTCCAGTGCTATCGAAATCTTTAGCTTTTTCAACTTTAGTAACTTCAGTCGAAAACTGGATATGATCGATCAATCGAAAAGTACGAGCGTATTCCTCGAGGTAAGCCAATACTGCTGCGTGGTCCATGTAATTTGCACAAAATCTGGGCGGTGGAAAGTCAGAAAAAGCCGACATTTCTTTACTAGTTATGGCTACTGTTGATTTCATAATTGAACCAACACCATTAATAGACACATCCCTTATGAAGAATAAAAGGAATTAGATTTATTTTTGATACTAGAATTTAATTAAAATATTATGAAATTGTTTTATTTTTACCGGTATCGCCATATACCGCCGAAATTGCTTGTTTTCTCGTAACAAGTGACTATAAGATCATTTTCCAAACACGCTTTTATTGAAGTTAAACCGCAAAGTCCAGCGCCAACGATACACACTCTTTTCGTGTTCTCCGTCATTCTATTAAGGTTATATAAACTTAAAGTTTAATATTAGAAACCTAAATCTGCATTAAATAATGGTAGATGGCAACAATCGTTCTGTTGCAACAATGTAATAATGCTCTTCGCAACTCATCAGAGTTCAGCAGTAAAAAGACAAAAAATTTGTTTTTTTATTTTTTGGTTTAATTAATACTTTGTTTACATGAAAATTGATAAAATGAGAGAAATTAAATTTATGGATTATCTAATTACGATAAATTAAACCTTTTGAAATTAATTAGTGTAGTTATTGATTACAAATTCAAATTTCACTTAAAACATGTCATTGTAAAAATTAAAACGATGTGATTTACAATTGTAATCTTGTATCATTCTATCACAATTTTTAAATCACATTTTTCAATAACTTTATTAAAAGGGTAACTTAAAAATAACATCTATGCAAATCAAGCTGTTCATTCATAACACGATTGTTTGCGATATGATAAATTGAATTGTTTTACTATAAATGACATTTGAAATTAAATTTTGCATCACATGATTTACAAAATGGGTTTTTCTAAATAGTTACAATTTTTAAAATGTGGAGTGTTATTTACAAATTTACCTTAAAAAGGATGAGTAAGCAAAATAAAGAATAGTTTAACAATCAATAATTAACGTGTCGGGCACTAATTTTGTCTTTACAAAGAAGAAGAAATAAACTAAACTAATTTTCCAAGTCAAAATCATTCACAACTTTTCTTCTTTGTTAAATGAAACAGTAAAACTTTTTTTTTTTTGCAATTTAAATGAATTAAATAAAAATCAAGGTCCAAATTATGGTATTTAAATCTAATTTAAATTATTCTCATAAACAAAACGTTTAATCTTAATAGCAAAAATAAATCCTTAAAATTATGCACTTGGCATAATTGTTATGAATAATTAAAATTGTAATTATACGAAGATACTTAAGTAAATTTAAAATTCATCTTCGGAAACGATTTTTCATGAATTTAAGTGTCTTCTGCATTAATGGAGCTATTTTCTTCACAGGGACTAAAAATTTAAAAATTATAAGTAAATAAAAATTTATATTTTTTAAAATTAATTCTACATTATACCTTTTGATCCTGAAGCCCCTGGGTCTGACGAATTTGAACTAGCTGCTACGTGTTTGTGTGATATTTTAATCGGTGGTGGGCCACCTTTCTGTTCACTGGCTGAAGTTCCTGTGCCAAATTTAGCTTGTCTCCGAGCAATACTCCTCGGCGGTTTTGCTACGGTATCAACGTAAGCTAATTTTGTCTGACGAACTAAAAACAACATTAATATTAATAATTTCAATTATTAGTTTAACGTACCAGGCAGAGCTTTGGCCATTGATGCAGATATGTTAGCAGTGATGCTCTTTAATTTCGCTTCTCTTTCATCGTATTTTCTCTAAAAATTCAAAAATTTTTGCTTAAAACTTTAAATATTTATTAAAGTTCAATAATCTTTACCAGATAAAATTCACGCCACGTTTCTAATTCATCGGGCTCTTGTTTCTTAAAATCTTGTTTACAGTGTGCCGTCCATAAAGCATCAGTATCTTGAAGTAAATACTTTAAAAAAGTAAATAAAAAATTTGAATTATTAAATGTTTTTTAAAAACATAAAATCATCTTATTCACTCTTTCCTAGAATTAAAATTCTTATGTGAACCTTGGACAAATTCCAATTAACCGATTTTAAATAACTAATTCACAATTCTCTATATATTGTTTTATATTAAATTACCAAATAAAAATATTTTTAGAGATTACAACAACGTACTGGATTGTAATCTTCTATTTGGTACAGCTGTTGAGGTGTACACCTAACTAATACAGGTTTCAATTGCTCGTATGGTACACCACCAGTGAACTCCAAAGCTACAATATGAATATGTTAGTAAGAAAACTAAAATTAAACTAATTAAAATAATTACCATCAATGTTATCTTGTATAACTCGAATACAAAGTTCATATAAACTGGGAACTTCTATAAAAAAACATGGCAGATATAAATAAACTGATAGAAATTATTAATTTAAATAGCATTACCATTCGAAGAATTGACTCGACGACCAGAAAATACTTGAGTTTTTGTGTGTTTTGAGCTCATAAATACCGTTGGATCAATTTCAACGTGAGGTTTTCGTTTTCGAGGAGCTTCATCTAAAACTGTAAACCTCATTGGTTTGTAATTCGGTTGAATTGATGGTAATGTCGATGAAATATCAACAGCGGTCAACTAAAATAACAAATAATAATAATAATAATAATTAGATAAATTTACATATATATATATACAAAAACATAAATATACATATACCGGAGGTAATGGAAAGTCGATTTCTAGTAAAGATTTTTTATCGACTTGAGGCGGTGTCTTTTTCGAATTCGTCGAGCTACTTTCGGGTTTCACTTTCGTCTTTGCCGGACTACTCTTTACCGGACTAGTCTTTACCGTTTTCTGCGGAGACATGGCGACTGGAGAATTTGTTTTCTTTTTTCCAGAGTTTTTATAATCACCGAGTCCTAAGCAATCTTCAAAAGATACCATCGTTGAATCAAAACCACCTTCACCTGATTTCGATAGTCGCCTTTTTTTCGATTTGTGTTTATCTTTTGACGGACTAGAATGGGAATTCACTTTGGATTTTTCTCGCTCACTATTGTTTTTCTTCCCATCTTCGCCTTTAACTTTTGTATTTTCAACAAATTTACGATTTTTATGTTCGCTTTTATCAACTGCACCACCGTTAACACTAGATTTCTTGGAATTTATTTCCACACCAGTTCTTTTAGATTTGGAACTAATTAAATTGAAATTGCCAATATCGTTATTCAATTTCTTTTTACAATGTGGCATTAATTCATTTTCTTCGCTGTCATATACGGTGTAACTATCTTCTCTTTCGACCGTTAGTGTCCTGGAAATGTTTGATACATCCTTCGAGTCTCTTTTTACGATTTTGTTTACATCTGAACTTCTTTGCCCGGCTATTTGCTTCCATTTGCTGTATAAATTGTTAGAAATTTTGCCAATTTCACCAGTCTTCTTTCTTAAGCCGCGTACAGTTTTGCCAATTCCAGTTTTCTTTGTAAAAAATAAATAAAAATTTTAACAAAAACATTAAAAAAATTAATTTGGTACTGTAATTTGCAATGTTTACCTCTAGATAATCTACTGTCATGGAAAACTTATTTAGTTCGTTAAGTGCACTCAGAATCTGAAATAATAATCAAAATAAAAGGTTAACATAAGCAATAAAGTTTTATTAAGTCAAATTATGTGTTAATTAATTATTTTAAACTTGTATAATTTGTTAATGTTGCATTCCTGTAATGATTTTAATGTTAAAACCTACATAAAATGTTCCCGCATTAAAAAATTAAGGTTTAATGATATCGCCGTTAAATTTGTAGTTAAATACGCCACTGAAAAATTAACAAATAAATTTTTCGTACGGTCTACAATAATAACCTACCTTATCTTTATCTACTTCTCTTTCCAATTTCTTCTTCAGATGAATTATCCGTTCAGTATTGCCGGCCATGTTATTCACATATACAACTGTAAAGTAGACGACCGATCTTGACCAACATAACCGGATTAAACCAAAATGAGGCTCACATACAAAAATAACACATGCGTAGTACGAAGTTATTTCTTTTTCGTCATGGATTCGTCTGCTAAATTTGATCACGTGCTTTAAGGATTTTGGAGGATTTAAGATGTGAACTTCTTATAAAATAATAAAATAAGTTATTTAATTTTTTTATTTCACAGAAAATGACGATAAATTAAATTTTCATTTGTTCGCTATTCCGTTACAATTAATTAGTAAAATATTCGACGTGTATTTATGTTTTAAATAATCCACAAAATTAAGTTTTAAAAAAGTAAAAATTTATTTCAAATACTTGAATACATAATCAGTTGCACAAAAAATTTCATGAACGAATTAATTTATATCTCAAATTTTTAAATTAGAAATTTTTTAAATTTTTAATTCAAAATATTATTTTCTCAAATCATTAAAATCAGTATATACACCAACAACGAATGAAAAAGAATTAATTAAGGTAGTTAAAAGGACCAAATAGTATAATAAGAGTGAATACCAATAGTCGACTTTAAGCTGCATTAGAGTGGTTAGAAAATATAGCAACTGTGTTACAAGAATAAATTTGTTACGTCAACATTCTGTTCTTTAGACCAAAATAATGGAATGAAGCCTTAAACAATGTAATAGTCACGAGGTTAATGTGTAATATTTTTAGAATTTTATTTGTACTGGTCTTGGATCTTGTTTAATAACGAATCACAGGTCTTCTTTGCATCGCCCAATAACATGGCCGTGTTTGGATTATAGAATATCGGGTTGTCCACTGCTGCATAACCGACACCCAAAGAACGTTTCATCACTATTACCTGAAATAACAACACAATTAAAACAATTCTAAGTTCCAATTATCCAATTAAAAATTAATTTTCCATTTCTTACTTGTTTAGCTTTCCATACACGCAACACGGGCATACCGGCGATTATTGAATTTGGATCGTCTTCGGCTGATGAATTTACAGTATCGTTTGCCCCAATAACTAATACGAGATCCGTATCATTAAAATCAGAATTAATTTCATCCATTTCCAAAACTATATCGTAAGGAACTCCGGCTTCTGCGAGTAATACATTGAGTTGTCCTGGCATTCGACCTGTATATTTTATACTTGTCTTTAATGAATTAAAATAAGTCGTAAACAAATTACCAGCAACAGGATGAATTCCAAATTTCACTTTCTTCCCTTTAGACGTTAATACTTTTACCATTTCGGCTATTGGATATTGCGCTCGAGCTGCGCACAATCCATAACCTAAAAAATTTAAAAATAATAAATATCTAATCCTTGTTAATTTTAATTTTTTTAATTACCAGGAGTAATAATAATATTTTTTGCTTCATCGATCATGGAAATAGCTTGATCAAGATTACATTCCGTATGAATACCCGTAATTGCTTTTGGTTTACCACCGCCAGTACTCGATGTTCCATACCCGCCGAGAATTACGTTAGCCAAGGACCTGTTCATGGCCTAGAAATTCAAAAAATTGTGTTCAAAAGTATGTAATCATTGCTTAAGATTATTTACTTTACACATGATATACGACAAAATGGCACCGGACGATCCAATCAAAGCTCCAACAATAGTCATTAAATTGTTGTTGAGCATAAATCCTTCAGCACAGAGCGCCCAACCAGAGTAGCTATTTAATACAGTAATTACTACCGGCATGTCCGCACCTGTTTTATTAGAATGTTTGAAAAATTACTTAGATACTAACGACAGAGTCCGAGACGTGATATGAAGCACGCTCGTCACACTCGGCTAATAATCTCATTTTGTCACCATCGACATCTTTACATCACCTCCTATTGCAGCGGTTAATGTCACGCCCATGATGGTGGACAAACCAGCAGTCGCACCCAACGCCGACAATCCAACCGGCATCGTAGGTATAGTTAAGTAAGCAATCAAAGCTCCCACATTTCCAGCAAGAAGAGCCGAATTGATTGCGTGACGTCCTGGTAACAATAATGGAGCAGAATTCAAAACACCTAAATATAAAAAAAACAAATTTTAAATTAAAAGTTTTTATTAAATTATTACATTTTACCTTGCAATTTTCCATAAGCAACGAGCGATCCAGAGAAAGTTACTCCTCCAATATAAGTTCCTAAAAACAGTGCTGTTTTGATGACGTTAGCGGCTGGATCAGTGGCAAAAGTCGGAAAATCAATTACGTAAGCAGAGAAACATGTGAGCATTGCTGCTAATCCAACTAAACTATGGAAAGCAGCTACTAATTGAGGTAAATCTGAAATTTGTATTCGTTGCGCAATGACTGTTCCTATCGCTCCACCTGTAAAAAAAATATCCAAAATTAATAATTCAATAATAAAATACTTAAAACTTGCTTACCAACTCCCATGCACGCCGCCATTTGAGCAAAAACTTGATTAGTTGGTGATAAATTACCCAGAGTTGCAGCAATACCGCTCGAGACTCCAATCATTCCCAACGAATTTCCCAAACGAGATGTCTTCTGCGAGGATAACCCTCCTAAAGCTCCAACGCAGCAGAGAGAAGCTCCCAAATACGCCATTTGATGAATTTCTGGATACTCGTTCATTACTCCGTATCCATATACAAGAAGTGCAGATGCTAAAATAACATTCGAATATTTGTATATTCGAATTACTTAAGTTAAAACATTGTAATAATACCTGGTAATGCGTATAAATAATTGTATTCTGGTGGATCAGTCGGTCGTTTGAACATATCCAGCATTCTTTTTGTAATCAAAAATCCTCCAAATATGTTAATGGTAGACACAAATGCAGCTGCAGCCGCTAAACTCTATAAAATATTATTAACTTATTATTAAAATCCAATTTTTAAAATTTTAATTTTAATAGCAATTTTGTACCTGAGGAATGGTTTCGGGTAAGTATGATCCACCCATTAATACTAAACCACCAACTGCTGTAATACCTGATACTGCGTTTGTAACTGACATCAAAGGTGAATGCAGAGAAGGAGTAACGCCCCATACAGTATGAAAACCTTAATTTAAATGTTTTTAGCGATATTAAATAAAATTTCAAATTATTTTAAAATTCTAATCGCATTACCAACAAGTCCAGCCAAGGAAAATGTCGTTGTCATTGTTGTAAATGCAGGATTTGGAGAAATTAATCCTAATCCCACTAAACCCGATAAACCTTTTAATAGTCACAGCAAAAAGTGGAAAAAAAATAAGTTGAATATAAGACGATTAAAATTTTAAAATCTTTACCTCCAGTGTACATAAGTGAATCTTTAAACGTCATCATGAAATAATTGGGTTC
>JAQFZU010001401.1:0-13654 GCA_034696185.1 Henia vesuviana | reverse complement strand
ATTTTGGGAATAAAAATGAAAAAATAGATAAAGTTGTGAGGGTAGGATTCTACGATAACTGCAGCCTATCCCATTAGTCCTTTGCGAGGACCCGCCCAGTTAAAGATAGCCATCCCCACAGCCGCCGGGTTGGGCTTGCCGCATTTTACGCGGTTCCCGTACACCATTGACCAGCGAGCACACTTATGGCCTCCGTCAGACCACAGGCTGCCCACTCCCGCCGATCCACCTAACCTGATAGACAAATGGCCAACCACTCAGCTACCACAATGTGCAAACCGGTCAAGGGTTGTCTGTAACCGTCTAGCTAACATCCATAGTCGTCGACGCTAGTATCAAGCTAACTCCATAGTCTCGGTCATCAGACTGCGCACGTTCAACGTAAAACCCGTAATCACGTTAAGACACGGCGGGCAAGCCGTTCCCCAAGCTTGTAGCATTGTGTGCCCGGTAGGGAGTACCCTACACACTCCACCCGCAACCGTCCACACCGCCCAGGCGGTGAATCAAGTCTCGTTTTGCTCGTAACCGCGGGTTACGTTAACGCCATACACCAGTTGTTTAGTTTTGCATGGGCCATGCGCTTACGCTCTGTCAGAGCCGTCTTCCTCCAGTTGGTTATCCGACGAGGAGACATTCCTTCTACCCACGCTTGCGTAAGCTAAAAAAGTAAAAAAAAAAAATTTATACGCGTTTCCGCGTGGGCCATGCGCTTACGCTTTGTCAGGGCCGTCTCCCCCCCAGTCGGTGACCCGACGAGGAGACATTCCATCTACCCATGCTAGCGTAAGCTTAAAAAAATTTTAATAATTTTTCTATGCGGTCCTAGGTTCAAATTTTCGCCAGACCTCCAATTGTGACCATTCACTCTGTCGCCGCTTGGATATGGATTCCAGGCAGCGGTATCGCAAATGGGTCACTTGAATAATTTGGGTCGGACACGTGATTGATAGATTGGCGAGCCTTTATTGATAGGCCGCAACCCACAATCACCATCATGCTCCCAACGTCTCCTATGGTTCGCCGGCCTCGTACCGGTATCTATGATACCGATACGAAGTCTGATATATCGTAAACACACTAAATGGCTACATGGGGTAGCCGTACGTACTTTCAACCACCGCACAACATTCCCCACGCCCATCGCGTGGCCACCTGAGCAACCCTGCTCCTCATCACCTCCTTAGCCAATTATTCCTTGTCCGACTTGTCAGATGAGGAGTCACCAACTGACTGCTGACCTCGTGTTGTGCCACCTCAGGTGGTGCAATGGACGTGCCCCGGGGTCATGTGACCGGGACCCATGCTGCCCTCTAGTGACATCTGGTCACAAGTGAAGAAAGGATTAAATTTATTATGTATCTATGGTTACAATCATTACTTTAATTACAATGCAATATATACATTATTATGCATTTAATCAATTTTGACAATAATCTAACAATATAACTTTTGGAAATAATTTATATAAATAAGATTCTAATTACAGTAATAATAAAACTCTTTTATTCATTGCAAAGGATTTACAAACTATTTAGTTAATCACTAACTACATAGTTAAAAGTGTATCAATTTATATTTACCAAGTTACAGATCTCCAAACAGGCTACTGTAGAAAGATGACATCCAAAATCTGACCCTAACACCCATTGATAGTGGTCCAACCTGTAGGAAGACAACTAGTGCCATCTATTCTACATTTTACCATGAAACATCTATACAAACCATGAACATGTTATTAAATTTAGTGATTCTACATTTTTCATTGTACACACATCTATTAGTTACCTGTAAAGATGCAATTTATTAACTGTAAAGTATTAGAAACATTTTGTTTAAGCATTTAAGTGAAAAGCAACACTTAATATCATTACAGCTGTAATTGCAAATTGGCAATGCAATTTCTCTTAGTTAAGTTTTTGTTACTACAAGCTAAGACTCATTATTTAAACAACTACTCACTTTTACACACTGGATATTACTACACTAGAAGTCCAGCACAATAGTTAGCAGTCCTTGGGATAAACCACCAAAACTCTAGAACAAGAATTACAAAATAGTAGCAGAGGATGGTTCAACCCACAGGACCTAGTGCAATTAAAAACAACTGGATGAAAAATATCAGTAAGTACATTGCAATTGGAATTACTTACGTGATATTAATTATATAATATTATATTATTATAATACGCAACTTTAACCGGAAAATACGTAAAAATGACGTACAACACGGAACATACACGCGAGACGGCTACAGCATTCAAAAAATTGACTAAAACAAACTACGAAGAGTGGAAAGAGAATTGTGGAATGCTCCTTAGAGAGCGCGGAATTTACGAATTCATTGATGGGATCATAAGAGAACCTCCAAGCTCCGCTTCGCCTGAAGAACAATCGAAATACAACGTTAATAAAGGCAAGGCCATCAGCTCTATCTACCTATCCGTTTCAGGGGATCTACAGCCACTTATCCGTGTCGTAGAAGACTCAAAAGCCGCATGGGACATTATTTCGAAGGAATTTCGACCTAATAATCTAATTAGGTTAACTGCTATATATAGCAAGTTGTTTAAGATTCAAAAGCAAGACGAGGAATCTATGGGCATTTACCTTGCTCGTATATCGTCATTAACCGCTGAATTAGACCGTCTCGGAGACCCTCTAGCTGATAAAATACTAACTGCATTGACACTCCTAGGCTTGGACGAAAGATACGACAATTTGATACAAGGACTATATCAAAAAGACATTGCGGATTTCACTTTTGCCAAGGTTAGTACCTGCCTATTAATTGAGAATAACCAACAAAATGTGATGGGCCTAAACCAAAATTCAAGTCATTTACCCCAATTGTTAATAACTAGATGCAACAATCGAAATCCGACACCAAGTCGTTCCCGTAGGGATCAAACCAACTTAACCTGCTTTCGATGTGGCAGAATAGGACACTTCAAGCGGGAATGCAGGGTTAGGTTACAAGATGAATCCCAGGCTAATAGAAATAATTATAATAATGATACAAATCATAATTATCAAAGAAATGGGTGTCTAAGTAAATCCAGACCTCGTAACCCGGAAAAATATAGGAATTACACAAGTTAAATAAGTGGATTTGTAACAGGCTTTTATACATTAAATGTCGAGGACAACTGGTTGGTCGACAGTGGGGCTACCCACCATTTCGTTAATACAAAGAGAGTTTTTACAGAATGTCATAATATTTCACCAATAAAAGTAAGCCAAGGAAGTGGCATCATCGACGCCATTGCTAAAGGCACTATTAGCTTACATTTGCTTGATACACAAAATAGGGTACAGAGTATAGACATTGAAGAAGTCTTCTATGTGCCTCACCTTTGCAGAAATTTGTTATCTGCTCTTACCCTACTTTTGAATGAATTTAGTATCTACTTATCAACTCATAGAAATATTATGATAACAAATAAGGGCGTCTCTATCCCGCTAATTCGGAGGGACCGGTTAATTATAGTGGATCCAATAAATATTCGAAAACCAATAATCAACAACAACAAGGTTCAGAACGTCGATAACTCTAATTCTAAATACTTAACTCCTAGTAATAATATAATTATAACAAACGAAGAAAAAGAATTAGACAACAACAAAAAGCATGTGTCATTTAATGCTAATAGAAATGTGGTTATACAATCAAATGAAAATATAAATCAAAACAGTGGATCCTCCAAATCTTATGATGATTGATTTAAATGGGACTCCATTTATTTAAGGCACCGCAGATTAGGTCACCTTCTTGAAAGTACAATTAGAAAAACATTTAATGAACAAACAGTTAGAACTCACATCAATTTAAGAGGTACACTCGACAAATGTGAATCATGCTCTGTATCCAAGAGTATGAAAGCACCTGCAAGTAAATTACTAAGTCATGTCACTAGTAAACGCCCTTTGGACTTGGTATATTTAGACGTATGGGGACCCTCACCAGTCATGTCATCACAGGGAATGAGATATTTTATATCAGTAATTGATGAATTCAGCCGCTATCTGATTGTAATACCGATTATGGATAAATCGGAGGTATATCACGCATTCGTACAACTTACCCAGCTCCTAGAACGTAAATTTGATACTAGTATAGCACAGATACAGACTGATAATGGATCTGAATTTATCAACCATAAATTTAAGAATTTCTGTAAAACAGAAGGAATAATTCACAGGGTGACATCGACTTACACCCCACAATCGAATGGGATAATAGAACGGACACATAGAGACATTTTAAGTGGAATTCGTACGTTACTTCACGATTCCGGATTACACCCCCAGTTTGGGTGGAAGCACTTTTTACCACTGTTTACATCAAAAACAGAGTCCCACATTCTGCATTAGATGGAGAAACTCCCTATCTTTGTTGGATGGGACAGAAACCAGTAATTGGACATTTAAAACGTTTTGGTAGTCTTGCCTACTACCATACCCTGAGGGAAAAACGCAACAAACTCGAGAACCGAGCCCGAGAAGGAATCTTAATAGGATACGCTTGCCACACTAGGGGATATAGGATCTATGATCCCAAATTAAATGCAATTATCAAAAACTTATACATGTGTGGACCTTGGTCCATTAACCAGATTCTTAGGTGTAGAATTCCTGAAAAAGAACAATAAGATTTATTTAAGTCAACGAATCTTCATTGAACATATCCCAAAAAAGTTCAAAGTGAAATTACAAAAGTAATTAATACTCCATTACAAGTAGGACTGAACATAAAAAAACATTTCTACAACGATTCGAATTTCAACTGTTCATTTAGGGAATTAATAGGAAGTTTACAATTTATAGCTCAAAGAACAAGATTGGACATAGCAAATGCTACCACACAGCTGTCGCAATATTCAAATTCTACTAATAAAGAAGTATGGCAATTGGCACTAAACATAGTAAATTATCTGTACCACACTCGATTTCATAGTACTGAACTCACTAATGTCATCCATACAAAGATCAGGATGTTCTCAGACGCGTCATACGCATCATCAATATCTGATAGACAATCCATTACTGGTTATATCCTCTTCATAAATAGGATCCCGATCCTATGGAAAAGCAGGGTTCAAAAATGCACAACTAAATCGCCCTCAGAGGCAGAATACCTCGCAGCTAGCAGTGCAGCAGTGGAGGTGCAGTGGATTGTATGGATCTTGGCTCAAAATTTCGAACTACTGAAACTGAGAATATCAGCATCTCTTTACATAGACTCACAAAGTGCCATTTACTTGATAAAAAATTTGACGATTAACTTAAGAAATAAACACATAGAAGTTTATTACCATTTCGTTCAGGAACTCTATAAAAGTGGTTATTTCGACATTCGATATTTTGACATTCAATACATCAGAAAACCCAACTGATATACTCACAAAACCCTTACCTGTTAACTTGATTAAATATTTACTAAACAAGTGGCTGAAGTTAATATAAATACTATTAGAAATTAATCTATTAAAGGGGTGCATCAGGGGTCGCAAAATTTTCATATCGCACGGGAATCAGGGTTGCGGTGGTTCGGTTAGCGGACTCACTGACCGAACGGGGGGGTCAACTGTAGGTGGGTTTGCGGGACGGGAGGGTTAACCGGCCTTGGTGAGCAATCTCGCTCATCGTCGGTCGGAGGAGCAGGTTGGGGAACGGGTTGAAGAAAGGTGGAGGCTGCTGCTTGTCGGCGTCGCTGCTGTGTGATCTTCCTTCCTGCTCTGCGGTCCACATCCAGCACACAAGCAAAGGCCAAAGCGTACATTAAACGCTGTGTGGTAATGGGGCCTAAGGTTTCCGGTGCGATGCAGCTGGTTGCGTGTGAATCCAACGCAATTGTTGGAGTTTATGCATTTGTGCAGTGGATGTATGGTAATGAATAACATTTCAAATGCAGTTCCATTAATGTTCATAATTAATTATAGTTATCAAGTAGTTGGTGATGGTGTGTACTGTGCAACTAATAGTCCCAGTGTACAAAAGGTAAATGTATATTTTCTAACTAAACCTTAAATATTATGACTTATAACATTAAGTTGTTTCACATTTGTAGATAATTTGCAGTAAGTTTTTCTAGTAATCTTTACAATGGATTTAGCAATTGGATATGATTTTGACAGGTAAATGTGCTTAGAACTAACAAGATTTAAGTTAATTTAATGTTATTGATAGGTTTGCTCTGTAGGATGTGAAAGTAGATGGCGCTGATAATCGTTCTTCCTGTGATGTTGTCCTTGGACCAAACCAAGACATCTCAAGGTTGAGTCAGTAGGAAACCATCTTCTAAGGTAAGTTTTTTATTATAAATCTATAAGAAATTTGTGTAATATGAATGATTAAACATTTTATATGCGTCTAGCATTCAATTATCGTATGTTTAATTGTATTCTTCAGTATTAAGAAAGTTTTAGTATTTTTATTTGTTTTAAAATGAATCATTAATATATTGTTATTGATTTATGTTAATATTAGCTTAATCTTGATTGTTAATACATGACTTAAATAACTAAAGATTATATCGAATTAAATTAGGTTAATTAATATTATTATATTTCTAATTTGTTAAGGGTTTTTAAGTTATTTAGATTGGAGGTCGATCTTATTATTTAACTGTTATTGATCAACTTCAAATTATACTTACAATGTATCCCAATTGATTGTTTCTATAGTTGCAAAGGCAATTAAATAATTACAGCAATTTGCATCTCAAGGAAAGAGAGATGGAGTGGGTCGAAAAAGTCGCGAAGGATTTGCGGCCCATCTCTCAAGAAGGTTGCGAGACTCGCTGCCTGTAGTTCTGCACGGAGTGGCCCTGCCAGTCGGCAAATTCTAGCCGTGGTCCGATTTTGTCGTTGTAGCACAGTAGAAGCAAGGAATGAAACATCGGGACAGAAGGGTCAAGTTCAGCGGGGATCGCGTTCCCGAGAACCTCGTGTAGATGTCAGGGGAAGAACAAGATTAGGGTTTGCTCCAATCCCCACTTTCGATGAACGGCGCGTTCAAACCAGTTTTGAATCTGAAATGGCTCGTGTCCTGCCAGGGCGGTGACAATGACAGGCGGGATCTCGCTGGTCCATCGATGTTGTTGGCTTAATCATAATAGGTATCGGCATTCATACTTCGTTTCACATCAATGTTCCAGGTAAGTAGGTAAGTATCAGCACTATTCCGTTGTATTTTCTAACCTTCGTTTGCAGATTCACACACTTCTCCAATGGCTGACGTGGCAGTATATTTTAACTTTCTCCTTGGTCAAGAAGTCCAGTTTCAAATTCTCGAGCGTTATTAAATCCAATTATAACTTTGTATTAATTTATAGTTGAATAAAAGCCTCGGTCTATTTTATAATTTAATAGAAAACCCAATTTATTTTAGTTATTAAATAACACGTACACACACTTCTTAGTACACAGCGAGAGTGATTCATACAATTAAATTTTGGTAATATTAACGTAAATCATCTAATTACAATTCATTTTGAAAACGCGACATCAATCATGAGCTATGTTGACGCCCATATGACATTGTAATATCGTTCATCATGTCTGGTGTCATGGATGTCAACTCTACAGTTTAAGCTCACTTTCTGTCTATTGTAGCTTCTTTCACTATGTTCTCATGGTTCCATAGCTTCGACGATAAGCTCATTCGATTTCCTTTGGTTCAATCATCAATTGCGTCTGCTTTCTGGAGTAATCGGATTATATCCATGATCGTAGGTAACTTCATCAATTCCGTTCAACACTTTCGCGATGTTACAGTCGATTCACCATGTAATTATAAATACATTTTTCCATATTCTGTATAAATACAATCATGTAACATAACAAAGTAATAAATAAATATTACTTCCTTATTCAAACAACAAATGTATATTATTTACAATTAAGGTTGCCAAATATAAAACATTGATTATGGCAATCCAACATATTTTAAATACAAATAGTGTATAAATTAAATTAATCTTAATAATTATAAACACGAAATTATAGTTAATATTAAATAACAAACATTAAATATTAAATTAATAAATATGAAATTCATGACATCAACAGATGTAAATCGCCAAGTTGATAGTCAGGGAATTCTGGGTTCGGAGGGGCCTAAAAATATTAAGATAAAAAAAATCTAATTCTTCCATGGTCTTCCGAGTGGAGTGGCAACTGTCTTCAACTGGGACTGTCGCAATGGGTTCTGGGGCGTGACGTCCTGACATAAATTATTTATTCAAACGAATAAAAATGTCGAAGTTGTGAATTGGGGGGTCATACTACCGGGGCGAATAAAATCATGGGTTACACAGAGCAACTACGCTTCTGTTAATCAATTTTAATTTACCACTAGTAAATATTAGCAACAAACAAAATTCTTTCCGTTACAATGGAAAAAGAAACTTATGCAACCTGCCCTCAAAAAAAAGAAAGAAAAAAGGATGCACAAAGAGAAGTGATTCCTTCTGTGCCAGAATAAACAAAGTGAGCAAGAGACTTTATACAAGTTACTCAAAGGGATTGTTGTTGATATTAAGCAACAGAATAACACTTAAAAAAATCAATTGAAGCAATACTCGCCTCAAAATAGGACAATTCTGTAACAATTAAAAATTAATTCGCAATGGGGCGGTCTCCCTTTGTTCCATGAATGGAAGGGGTCTTGAGAATTTTCAATTCAATACCCAAAACTTACAGGTTCTAAGTCATCAAGGTCAGATGACAATTTGTGACAAGAATAGGTCTTATTTATAATAAAAAAAAAACTGGTTTTCCCTTTTAGGGCAACAACAAAAAAATCTTTTCTTACGAGTCTTTAGCTGTTTATTTGTTCGAATTTTATTGGAACAAAATCGTATAAACAAGCTCGGTTGGGGCAGAAAAATACAGAAAAAAAATAAAGCAACATGGTGCTCAGGGCACTCAATCTTAGCCCTTCTCCCTTCATCGCGAGACTCGCAATGAGGGTGACGCGGATGACGTCATTTCACTGCACTGGACCCCTCTAAGGTTGTTCAAGAGATATCTCAAACACGGGGAAATTGGGGTCAGCAAAAAAAAACTCTTTATAATTTGCTTAAAACAAAAAACTAAATGAAACACTTCTCCATGGAAATTGCCAATTGACAATTCCACTTTATTGGGGAGATTAGTAGTTTTAAACTACCACGCAATCAATTTGAAATACAATCAAAATTATTTACAACCAAAAAAAATTACTTTAATTTTAATTCTAGACCTTAATTGTCCAGAATATTTTGCGCACTCAAAAAAACTCTAAGTCATGATAAATTCCATGTATGTCTCCAGTGGGGTTCAGGAGACACGAAAACATGTGGCCATGAAAAATGACAACACTTGGCTGCCTGCTATACATTAGTGTGCTGTGGGGAAACGAATTGTTCCAGTCGGGGAATCTTTACATCTTACTCTGGATTTTTGCTTATGCAAAAAACATGAAAATGCAATTCGTAGTCAACTGCACCCGGTTTTAAGGGTTTTAAAACGGTGAGCACACACCAAAATATTAAAGCAAAAAAAATCAAAAAAAAAAGATTGTATGTCCCTTGTTAGGTTTCTAAGACATGGGGTAACCATTAAATTGATTTTCGCACTTCTATTAACAATTTTACACAGGGTAAAAATAGGGAAAGCAAGATTGTAAACTGACTATCTTTCAGTTTACGGGCTGATTGCAATCTTGGATTTTTCCCTCTACTACAATAAAAGTAACAACATGTTAAGAACGGAGCTTTGAACTGCGGGCTTGCAAGTTTCAATAATGCAAAAAAAAAGAAATCAATGAGAACAATAAGTTCTCGTTTTATCTGTGAATTTTCTCTAATAGAAAATCCATAAAACAGATTTTAAATATGCACAAAAAAAAGAAAAGACCAACACTAATTTTCTCGAGGCTGCAGATTCGCATGCTTCGATAAAACAAAATAAATTAGAAAAAAAATCGTTTTCTCTTTTTCCTTTTCGTATAGGAATTTTTTCCAACTAAAAAGTTTTTTTTTAAACACGTTGAAAACACAAAAAAAATCAAATCAGTATTTATAAGGAAAAATCAAACACTAATCTCAGTTCGAGGCTGCGGATTCGCACAAAATTTTCGTAAAGAAAAAATATTTCTTAAAAAAATACACTTGTTTTTGAATTAATCAGACAAAAAGTAAATAAGATTCTTTTTTCAGTTTTTAATGGAATTGAGGTCAAGTGAAATTTGTCACTTTGATCTCTCTCTAAGGGGAATTGTTTACTTGTAACCACGTGAAATGCGAGAACCGCATCCACGTGAGCGGGGCTGTAAAACAATTTTTTACACGCTTTGACTATTAAATTGTGAATTAGACAAATTTTCTTTAAGAGCTGGTAGCCATCCTGGCTATTATTTCAGTCATATAAATGATCAATTAATTAAATTTTTATACTTACGATTATGATGACGGGGGGGGGTCAGCAATAGCGAACTCGCCGTTGTCAGCAGGTGGGTGAGCTTTGGCTGGGGCCGGTGCTTCTTCTTCGGCTTCGACCAATGCGTTTGCCGCAGGCTCGATTGGTGCTTGGGCCTCTTCTGCCATTTTTTCCGTCGTTTGTGTTCGAAGTGGTGTTGTCGAAAGTTTTGGTGTTGAAAAAAAATTCGGTTGTGTGGGGTCAGTCGAATTGACCCCTCTATTAATTAGTTTAGGTCAACCGCGTGGTCTGTAACGTCACCTGTGATTCGCGATATCGTCACTAGTCGTCACTCAGCTTGCTATGGGACTTAGCATTTTTTCTGGGGGTTTTCCCCTTTTTACTTCGAATCTCTGAATTCGAAGCGTTTTTTGATTGTTATGATCAACTACTATTAGTTTTGGCGGCCGACGATTCTTCCATCCTGGATTAGCGGATTATGTCGTCGTGGCCTTAAACATAGGCGTTTCGACACGATGTTGTGTCTCTTTTGCCGTGTTTTAGTTCCTGTTTGTGCTGGCCTATTTATTAAGTCAGCCATTTTGTTAAGTATGCCTGAAAAATTTTTTAATGGTTATTTTTGTGTTTTGTTTATTTTGTTTTTTGTTTTGGGTTTTTTGTGGTTTTTATATGTGGGTTTTTGGTGTGTTTTGGGGTGTTTAGGTTGTATTTTGGGGTTTATATTATCGGTGTTTATGCTGATTGTCTCTTCGGGAATTTTTTCCGCTACTTCCCCTTCCTTTTCAGCCTTGTGGGGTTGAAAAAGGGTGTCCAGTGGGACGTTGTTTTCATTCGGCTCATTTTGGCCGTTATTCCACTGTTCTTGTGGGAATTTAGGAAAATATGGGGTTAGTTGTGATGCGGGTCTCGAGTCACAAATATTTTCATCTGAAATTCTTTTTAGTTTAAATGAGTTACCTTTATTTAATTCTATTATTTTGTATGGGCCTTCGCGAGCATCCGCGAGGTCTGAGTGTATTTTTTTCTCAGCATTAGATAACACGTGAGAATTTTTCCAAACTAAATCGTTAATTTTAAAATTTGAAAATGGAAATTCTCCGGTGTATTCTTGCTTGCGATCTCGCACATATTGAATATGAGACCACATATGCATATGTGTTTCTTATGCTTTGCTCAAGTTTATGCACATAAATGTGTGGGTTTTTGGAGTTGAGGGATAAAACAGATTCGGGAATTCTATGATTCCACGGTACACGTAACTCACGTGCAAAATTTAGGTAGGCTGGAGAAAAGCCTCTGGTTCTGAAAATGGAGGATTGAATACTAAATGCAATCACGTAAATATTCATCCCATTTACTGTGGAAATCCGTGAAAATTGCTAGCACATATTTAATGTCATGGTTTAATCTCTCTACAGGGTTTGCTTATGGGTGGTAGGTTGATGTCCTTTTTGCAATTATTCCGAATTTCTCACAAAATTCATTATACACACGAGATATAAATTGGCGTCCATTATTGGAAATAATTTTCTTAGGGAAACCATAACGCAATGCTGTGTCATATAGGCACTCAGCTATTCGTTTGGCAGTTGGTTTGTGCAATGAATAAATTTTTGGCCACCTGGTTGCCATATCCATAATAACCAATATGTATGAATTACCATGTTGGGACATGGGTTTGGGACCCATTAAATCTATGGTCTAACAATCAAATGGTGAATAAGGGCTCAATTTTGTAGCATTTAACAATGTTTTTTGCCTGGGTTTACAGGCTTGGCACCTTTCGCAATGTTTTACGAATCGACGGATGTCGGTGTGCATGTTAGGCCAAAAATAAATTTGTTTTGCTCGGTATTGCGTACAAACAACTTGTGGATATTTCATTGCTTCAAATGGTCCAGATGCTCGATGTACCTTGATGAGCACTTGAGCATAAAGTTTTGGCAAAGTCCGAAATTTAGGCTTATCAAAATTGAATAAAGAGCACACGAAAAACGCCACTCAAAACAGAGTTTATATTGTGTTGTAAAATATATTTCGAGTCTTCAATACTTGCATTCAAGTTCAGGAGTTTGTGGCATCCCAAGATATGTTGAATAAGTGGATTCTAGGTCGATTAAACAACAAAAACGTTTATTTAAAACTGAGAGAAAAATTACAAGATGTTAGCCCATGAAATTTGGTAACCAACAAGACCCCACAGGTAGTTAGATTTTATTGCAGGTAACACAAGATGATATTGTTAAGTTGTGCATTGTAAGGTTCATAATAAAGCACACAGTTGATAGCAGAATCTCAGGTCAGTATTCGTTGTTTAATTTGCTTCTACTTGCTTTTTCAGGTCCCTGTAGAAATTCAATGGCTGACGTGGCAACTTCAATAGTTTCTCCTGCTTGGCAGTGGTTTTTCAAAGTCCATTAAGAAGTATTATTGATTGTAATTAATAGCTTGTATCCTCCATAGTTGAATAGAACTTCACATTTCTTTTTAAACTTTAACAAAAACGATTTGGGTTTATTCTAACTGATACTAAATTCATTGATACACATTCGTCACTGATTAGAGAGCAAGTGAAAATTTACACATCATTACAAGTTAATAATCATTATTATTAATCAATTACAAGTTAAGTAAAGCGCGACATCAATCAGATGATTAATCTACGCCTCTACGACATCATGAGATGGATTGCAGTGTCTGACACGAGGTACCAAAGCATATGCCACGGTGGGCGACGGATGCGCCACCACCACCGGCACAAGTACTTGACTTCTTCAACCGTGTAGAGGCCATGCGGGCAGAGGAAAGAAGATTGGGTGCAGAGGGACAGAGGACCTCGCAACTTTCAACCAATCCTCTTAATCTGCCAGCAGGTAGCCAGCAACCTCTAGAAGGCTGGGGAGCGCAAGTTTCACAACCCGCGATCTTCCAATCTCCCAGAACAACGTTAACAGAGGAAGAACGGGAAACGGTAACCGCGTTTTCCGCTCTCCCTGCAACCACAGCTCCCCCAGTATTTTCACAGTCGGAGGTACAGGGACCACCACTGATCTTTGTATCCCCAACTTTTAACATCTCCCTGGAGAACCTGGTGCCACAGGCGGCAGATCCAATCCCTCCCACAACACCGGAGAGGCAGGAATTGCTCCCTACGACACCAACTCCCCCCACAGAGTCGGAAGAACGGGAGACGCCTTCAGCGCCCCCCACTCCTCCCACTCTGACACCCC
>JAQFZU010001400.1:0-13655 GCA_034696185.1 Henia vesuviana | reverse complement strand
TTTTGTTATAGAAGGTGGTGACCTGTGGATGTGAAGGATGATGGGTATGTATATATTAAATGTAAATAAATTTTATTTTAATTATGTTTTTATTTTGTAGGGAGAAAACTGATAGAAGAAACGACCAATTCGACTGTCGAAGATGTCGCAAAATGGCGCAAAACGTAGTTTATTTTAATAGAAAGAAATTGTCGTTTTTTTAAATTTTGCTTATTTTCACTTAAAAATCTGGTACCGTTTTTAAGTGAAAATTTTTTTAATTTTATGCACGAAACGAGAATTTAGTTAATGTTCGAATTTAATGGTAAATTTAGTCGACTCGAAGTGGATCTTAATTGAGGTAGGTGATTTGAATTGAAAATGATTGTAAAAAATTGTATTTATTAAGTCTTGTAAATTTTATTGTTTTCTCAATGTTATTTGTATGGAATTTTATTGTTTTTTTTTGTTAATGTTGCGCTGCGGTAATAAAAATTGCGTTTTGTGTGTTGCTGGTAGATGGCGCTTATCCATCGGTTTGTACTTATTTATTTCTAAGGAGGGTGTTGAATTGGAAATTTAACTGCATTCAAGAGGGATATTTTATTAATGGCAAGTTTAGCTTGTTAGCAAGTTCGACTTGTGATGTATGAGATTATACTTAATTTGATTAGTTTAAAAATTATTAAATTTGTTTTTTGTTTATTTTAATGGGATTTATTGAGAATTTAATATTGAATTTAAAAAAAGCACTGAAAATTTGTTTGTCTAAAGAATATCAAAATTAATGAATTAGAAGAGTCTGAAATACACTAATTTTCCTGCAAATTTTTTTTTAATTTTAAAACAAGTATTTTATGTTTTGCTATATGGTCACGTCGTTTACTTTTTTTAAAACGTATTTTGTGGTTGATTATATAATGTTGCCATCGAGTATTTTAAAACGGCTTTTTAATTGTAAAGCGATGCTGTCGAGTTCTTTTTAAAATGGCTATTTTACGATTAACTGTCAAGTGGTGCTGTCGAATTCTTTTTAAAATTGATATTTTACAATTAATTGTGAAGCGGTGCTGTCGAGTTCTTTTTAAAATTGATATTTTACGATTAATTGTGAAGCGGTGCTGTTGCGTTCTTTTTAAAATGGCTATTTTACGATTAATTGTCAAGTGGTGCTGTCGAATTCTTTTTAAAATTAATATTTTACGATTAATTGGGAAGCGGTGCTGTCGAGTCCTTTTAAAACGGCTATTTTATGATTAATTATAAGGTCACGCCATCTAGTTTTTTAAAACGTAGGTATTTTTTAATTGATTGTAAAGTGGCGTCATCTAGTTTTTTAAAACGTAGGTATTTTTCTATTGATTGTAAAGTGGCGCCATCTAGTTTTCTGAAAATAAAGATTTTATTGGAGAAAACGCGTTCATCCTTGTGTTTGTCGCATGTTTAGTTTAAATTATAATTTATGTGCGTAAACAATATTTGAAGGATACTTCATTTGGAGATCATCAAAACGACATTAGCATTACGAGTTCACCACAACAAATTTGTTTACAGGTAAATTATATTATAAATTCACTTTATAAAAATTTTTATGTTTATTAGAGATGGCATCTTCGGTTGATATTCAGTAAACAATTTATAACTAAAATGCTTTCGCAGCACTGATCAAGCAACAGCAAGTGCCACTACAACAACATCAAATTGATTAGCAAACTCGGAATCAACCGATGACCAACATCCAACAACCAGTTGAACGTCATATCACGATCTGATGGAACAATGGAACAAAGGAATCACTTAACGTGAGTATTAAGATTAAACATAGGTCACTCCCTCAAGATGCAAAAGGTAAAGACCATTGAACGCAGCTGTTTTTGTGTTGGTTCTTTTCAAAAATATAACTATAAATTTAATTTCCAGATTTGTAAAATCGAAATTGTCATCCGAATGATTTCTGATTAAAGTCTCACTTGCATTAAAAAATACCGCCTTAATCCAGTGTTTTGATTCACATTTACCACCAGGGGCGACTCGATTCGGGCGTGAAGCCCAATCAGTCTACGGATTTATTCAATTAGTCGATGACATCATCACGTTCACACAAACAACTTATAAAATGGCAGCTAATTTACATGCCAAGTGAGAAAAAAAATGCAAGAAAAAGACGAATGTCCTTAATTGTTTTTCGAGTAGGAACGTCTTGCCAAAACCACACACGAAGGATTGGTAATTTTTAGCAAGGAAACGAGTGAAGTTGCGGTCAATAACAAATGCAGCACGGAAAAAGTAGGTCGAGTAATTGTTCGTAGTTGACCAGTGTAATATTTCAATACGTTAATAATATATTAATATCTATCATAATATCTATTTTGTATTTATTTGTTAGACTTTTGGTTTGAAACTCAATTAACAGTTTTTTTTGGTAAGTTTTATTATATTTAGTAATTAATTTTCGATTAATTAATTAATTAATTTTCGATAGGTTTAGGATGTACTTTGCAGTTATTTATAGAAAAAATAATAAAAGATTTTATCTGGGATTTGATTACTCGAAATTACTACCCCCGATTTTGTATTCGAACGACGGCCAAGTGGAGCATACGTCGATTCGTAAGATAAAGATAAAAATCTATTTGTTTTATTATTTTTTAATTAATAACAGATTTGACCACGGATCGAGACACGGCGAAAGCGAGGGAAGTTCCGAATTTATCACGGATCTAGAGGAACCGGTAGAAGTCGTTAGAACCGTAGTTTGCCAGCATCGAAGGATTTCGTCATCGAACGACTCGACGTCGACGAAGACACGAAGGAATACGAACGAGTGGTCTCGGCGGCCTCGTTCACGAATCCTGGAGTTTACGCGTGCGTATTATGAAGACGAGTAAAAGTGGGAAAATTAAGAGTAATTGTTTTTTAAATAATTTATGTATTTCGTTCGTGTAAGTCGTTTTTAAACTAATAAAGCATATAAATAATAGAAATATTTAGTTTAAGGAATTTTTAACGTAGAGGGCATTGAAACATTAATAATATTTATTACATTAATAACTAAATTAATTAATACTAATAGATATATAAGACGTTACTCACAGACTAACTAATTAATATTAAACTAACTAATATTAAAGTATTAAATATTATATATGAGAAATAGTAAATGTTTATCAGTTGCAGATTGGCTGTGAGGTTAGACTGCTGTCTTGCAATGCTAAGGTTTTGAGTTCGAATCCGGATCAGACTTAGAAAAAACTATAAATTTTTATGTAAATTTTTGGGGTTTTATAAAAATGTTAAACATAAATATAAGAAAAAAGAAGATAATCTAAACTGCACGTGTGGTTCAGAGATTAGGATGTGTGCGAGTGGCGCGAAGAGTTTTTGAGGGCTCTCGGTTCGAATTCAACTGGGTTTTAGTTTGATATTAAAAACTCCAAAAAAGAAAACATGGTTGTTAACATTTTGCATAAATAAAGAAAATATGCAAATTTTTTTTGTGTGCTTAAAAAGGTGCTTAAAAAGGTGCTTAAAAAAGTGCTTAAAAAAAGTGCTTAAAAAAAGTGCTAAGAAAAGTGCTAAGAAAAGTGCTTAAATAAAGTGCTAAAAAAAATGCTTAAAAAAGTGCTTAAATAAAGTGCTAAAAAAAGTGCTTTAAAAAGGTGCTTAAAAAAAGTGCTTAAAAAGATGCTTAAAAAAGTGCTTAAAAAGGTGCTTAAAAAAGTGCTAAAAAAAGTGCTTAAAAAGGTGCTTAAAAAGATGCTTAAAAAAGTGCTTAAAAAGGTGCTTAAAAAAGTGCTTAAAAAATGTGGCAATTTGAAGTAGGTGAAAATGTTTGTCGTGTTTAAATGTACTTGGGAATAGATTAAATTCGAATATATTTAGTGAGATTTATTTATTTCAAAATGTACAACTTAAATATTCAATATTGAAATGTCACATCAACATGTCCAAACGATCGCCAATCAAGTCCAAAATCCTTTAACTCGTTTCCAAACTCATACGCCAGGCCTGTCGTTCATCTAAAAGAAATTATTTTAAAAAATCGGTTAATTAATTAATTCGAAACTCACCCTGTTTGTTTGTGAAGATTCATTTACCATTATATGTAATTATAAATAAAAAAATGTCTGTATCGCCATGTTAGAATAAAGCAGGTGACTCGTAGACCTCTATCTGTTATAAAAGATTTTTCTTTAAGTCCCTCTCGTCATTCCAAGTATAATTTCGATCCGAGTACACGACCTAAAAAGAATAAATATAAGTTAAAAATTATTTTTATAATTGCTCATAATTATTTTCTTATTTTAAAATAAAATTTACACCATTTTCTTTTCTTCCGAATCCTCTGGAAAACGATTCAACCAGTGTCTGTTGTCATTTACGAATTGCCAGTAATGTCACTAAACGTTGGATCGTTCAACTCGTTTGTGGTCACCACAAAATGCATTTTACTCGTCAAATTAATTCCACCACCGAATTTAACATTTTCACGAACCAATTTCGAATTACCTTTAACGAAATTCAATTTTTGAAAACTGCAATATTTATTCAATGTCAATAACGAATGTAGTGATTGTTAACTCACTCGTTTTTCTCATTTTGTCCGAAAAATTCTCTCACCGAATGACACACAGAAATATCTTTTCCTCAGTTTTTAAACTACAATAACGCCGTTTTCAATCCTCTCTGCGACATCTGGTGTGAGTTTAATCAAACTATCACGGTTGAGGAGAAAAGCTGAGAAATAAATATTTTTAAAAATGCTAATAAGAAAATTTTGTTTAAATTACTTTTAAACAGTCAGTTTGTTCTTAATTTGAGAGATAACGAGTCGTAGAATTAATCACCATCGAGTTAAGAAATTCTCTACACATTCTGTGGAGTTCAACGGGTAAAAACTTGTCATTACATAAAACAATGAATGACCTGTTTGCAATTTCTTTAACTGCATTTATTTATTCAAATATTATCACGAATTTGATAAAACTATTTTTAATATAATTTTCTAATAAAGAAAATTGTTAAAATTTTTTTTTTTATGTTTTCGATAACTTCTACGACTTTTATTTATACATTCATTTTGTAAAGTGCATGTAAAATGCATTTTACAAAAATTTTCCAGCTGTCAAAACTTTTAAGTGGATTTTAACATAATCAACAAAAACTTTTAATATCATTTCGTATCACATAAAATGTATTACACAAGATGTAATATGGTTTAAGTGCACAGATGTTAGTTGCACTTCCATTAGAATGATTAACTTGTTAAATCCATATTTAATTCATATTTGCACAAGTTGTTCTTGTGTTGTTTGTATCTTAGAAGGTACAATACCAGCAAAGTGGTAAGTTTGTCGGGCTCCCACTTCCTCTACTGTAAATTCGGGGAAATGGTATGTGGTATCGGATCGAAATGATTTTACACTGTTTAAGTATAAAAACTACGACTAACGATTTTTATTTGTATATTTATGTGTGTGTCATTTGGTGAGAAAAACAAACTTCTTGGCCTCTAGCTCCGGTCACTCCTTGCAGTTTTATTTACTTGGCATAGGCTTAATCATTGGGCTCTTGAGGTCTCTTGAAAGTTGTGCCTTTGGTGATTGTATTAGTATTCTCTTAAACTTTCCTCAGTAGCCTGCCTCGTCCCCTCTGCCCTGGTGGCAAATATGTGGGTAAGCAGGGGCTTCCTCATCAGAAAGGGGTGCCTGAAATGCGTCATCACATCCTAAACAGTGCACAAACCTAAACAGTGCATTATATCAATTAAATATAAACTTTGTACTTTTTGTCTCATATTTGCCATATCATTTTGAAATTATTTTCAATTTATTCTATATTAGATTACTATAATAATGGCATCTGATAAGTCAACCAAAGTCTCGAGATTTAGATCAAGTCAACAAACATTAAAGAAAATCATTAAAAAAACAGTTAAAATAAAGTTATTAGAATTATCAATCACTCCCGAACTTACGATACAGCTGAAGAAAAGTATTGAAAAAACTAAATTGATGTGGATCTTATTATTTGCTATTTTTGGAATATGCACTTATCAAACTGCAGATCGTGTCATGTATTTCATAGACGAACCAACAGTTGTCAACATTCATATTGTCGAAGTAAAAAGTGATTATTTCCCCAATATTTTCTTCTATCTCAGTGGTGTTCATGAGGAACTTGAAACTTACATGTCCAAGTTAAAGAAAATTTATAAAGATAAATATGAAGATTATATCAACTTTTATGACTATTGGAATAGTTTTCCATTTAAAACATATATTAAAAGTGCAAAATTCATCTTGGTAATTATTTTAGATATTTAATAATTTTTAACTTATTAATTTACATTTCTTTAGGATAAGAAGGAAATTAACCTCACAATTGAAGATCATAATTCATTTGATTCGCCCTCAATAAAAATTTATGCCAGTAAGTTTCTTATTATACATATTACTATTGACCTATACAATATGATTGTCTATTAGAAATTCCTGCTCAATTAGGAGATTCAAGATTCAAGATGGTAATTGAATTTTCTAAAAAAATGACAAATGCTTTTGTAAGTTTCTAATTTATGTGATCTACAATTCTTTTGCATTATATAATCTATTATTTATGTATTTGGTTGTTAATTTATTATTTTAAAATATTTTACTAGATAACTGTGAGTGCATTTCCCCAAGCTTATCACATGTCATCTGAAAGTACAGAGATGTTATATCTAAAGGAATCTTTAAAAAGTCAAGCAACTTTACAAAAAGTATTTTTAAATTTTAAATAAAATAAAAAAATTAGTTAAAGAAAAATATTTTTTTAGTATTACTTTCTTAATACAAGACGAAACCCTTGCAATAATGATTTATTCGACTGTTTATACCACTGTGTCTTGAACAAACTCTTTACAACATTTAAGATTAATTGCAGGTATTCAATAAAATTCAATAAATGTCATATTTTTATTTATCTATACACAATCAGAATATTTCTTTTATTTCTAGCTTTCCATTTTATGAAATAAGAAATCTGCCTCAATGTAAGGATGGCATTAAATTGGCAGAACAACATGTAAAGATAAATAACTTCATTAATAGTATTGATATGGTTGCATATTGTAAATGCACTCCCTTATGTACATCAACAATTGTTAAATACGTTTTATACACCGAATCGACTTATAAAGAATTCACAACCTTAGAACTTAGAACTGAAAGTAATATACGCATAACGGAGGAACATTTTTTTTACGATATAATTGCACTTATGTGTGATATTGGTGGAAATTTGGGACTGTATTTTGGCATTTCTTGTTTAACATGTTTACAAGTATTTGCTTACTTCTCTATCAATTGTTTTGCACTAACAAAAACAAAGGAAAATTGGCAGAACAAAAACCTAGATAAAAGGCTAACAAAAAAGATTACTAAGATTTTGCAAGTTATGTTAAAGAATCCATCAGTTTCAAAAATTGCAAAAAAATACATATTGTATGCTGTTTTAATTCTCTTTTTATCCTATTTAATATGCGACAGAATTCAGACTTTTTTTGATTATCCACTTCTAAAAACTATTTCTTTAGCAAGAGATAGTAAAATTAATTTTCCATTCATTCTTAATTGTGGACAAAGTTACACTATAACCACTGCTATTGTTGTCAGTACAATCGCTGCAGTCCTACAAGGAAAAACAATAAACACGGACACAGGACTTGAATTTCTAGATTTGCTTGACAAACCATCAGATTATGTTGGGAAACCAATAGACTTATGGGCAGCTTCTGACAATATTGAAACACATAAAGTAATTGGATGTAATATAAAATATTATATCTTGTTTTAATAATTTATAATTCTTACAGATGAATAATACCCAATACGCAGCTAATGTTTCTTCTGTATCAACTGTGTTCGGTATATGTACAATGCTAAGAAAAGGTAATGTATAGTACAACAGAAAGCATGTTTGACACTCCCAGTCAAGCACGTGGAACCACGAGCTATTATTACATGCTAGTATTATAATATATTTCATTGATGAAATATTGATGAAATAATGCAGAAAATTAATTAAAAATTAGAAGATCCATCACTTTCATATTTAACGTGCTTAGACTGTTATTGCTGGTAAAATCTATAAACTATTAAATTTAAATTTAAATAACATCTTACAAGTAACTTAAGCATAAGTTAATACACAAAGTTAGAAAATGTTCATTTCAACAGATTCTGTAGTCTACAATCCTGGTAGCAATTTTCTACTTCTAGAGAAAGTACTTTTGTCAGGTGAGGAAAGGTTTGAGAAGGTAAAAAATATTTATGCTACTGTCAATGTGCCAGATCTAATTGATAATATTTAAATTACAGCATTTTATCCTTCAAGAAAACACTTTTTTTCATCCAAAACATATTTTGTATATATGTAGTTTTTGCCATTCTAGTATAGAATTATTACGTCAAACAGTAAAAAGCTATTAAAAAACCTATTCTAATAAAAATTCTTTTAAGTGTAAATAAAGTTTAAATCACTTAATTTCTTAACAGCATATTAGACAAAACACAGGAAAGAAACCTTGCAAACAAATAGGTGATGTGAAAAAATGTGAAGAAAAATGTTATTTGGAAAAATTAATGCAGCAGAGATTTACTTGCCAGTAAGTATCACTTATCTTTTTCAATTGCAATTACGGATCTATTAAACTTGTAAATTCTAGTTTGCCATCTATGAAAACCAAAACTGAACGTCTCTGTAACAGTTCACAAGAAGCAAAAGTGACCCAAAAACTCTATTTACATACTCTCTTCACAACAGTACCAGAAAAAGAGTGCTTTTGTTCGATACCTTGTAAAGAAACTCACTTCATTCCTATTTTTCTGCAAGAAATATTTATACGCAAATTTAATCTAAAGTATATGATACCAACAAACATAAGAGAAATTATAAAAGAAATAGAAAAAATGTCAATTACTAAATTGTTTTGTGATATTGGATCAATAATTGGAATAACGGCTGGTTTATCGCTCTTTTCTTTAATTACTTATTTTTAATTCATGTTAATCATTTTAAAATATGTGAATTTATTATATTCAAATAAGTTACTTGTCAATCATTTATCTATTTTCTCAATATTATAAAATGTTGTATTATTATAAAATCAAATAGTAAATAATAATAAAAAAGTATTTTCAATTCTAAGTTGTTACTTGTGTGTGAAAATCTCTTGCTATACTTTGAATTGATTTAAGAAATTAATTTCCATTCACATTGTCGTGCTCCGGTTTTCATCTATCTTAATTTAATTGCTGATATTTACTCTCAATTGACCTGTACTGAAGCTGAGCGATTAAGTGATAGAGAGACAGGAAACAAAGTCGGTTGTTAAAATACAAACGGGTCAAATTTATTATAAGAGATCTAGTTGGAGTGAGAGCTCTACAAAACTGATACTTTACAATGTCTTCGTTCTACGGTTGGGTCGCGGAGTAATCTCCACGCGACTCGGATCGTGGTCCTGGTGTGTCCTTTACGGGGCACGTGCCGGTGCTGGTGTCGTCCTATTGGGGCGATAGCAGGCTACTCCGGCAATTTTTGTCTCTTCTTATACGACCTGTTGGTAGAGCAACCTTAGAATTGCGTGGCCCATGTTCTTGGTCTCTCCTATACTCTATTTTAGAATGGCTCGACCGTACGAGCAGAAAAATGGCATAGGGCAGTCTATTGCACAAACCGCGCAATAAGCGACTGATTTAAAAACAGCACGCGCAAGTTACTCCAAATGTGGGCTCGTGACACATTTATGTTTTTCAATGGTTTTCAAGCTGGGTTGTGTGAAAAGCAGAACTGCAAAAACTTTAAAATGCAGTTTAGTTTTGAAGTTGTAAGTAGCAACTAAATAGTCATGGAACAATAAAAAGTCTACAAGAATCTCATATCAGGCTATAAATTCTCAGAATAAAGTGTACTAGTGTTTCTTGCTCCAGATTTTAGTGGTTTGGTTTCTTGTTTTCAAGGCTAGGCTCACAAAATGGCAGGCAAAAATGTTAAAAGATCCAATTCTGAAGTTTGGAAATATCTTAGCAAAGATAAAGATGGTGCTCAGTGTAATTTATGCATCAAATAGCTTAAAGACAGTAAAAATACTATGAATCTTAAGTTCATTATAAGTTATTGAGGTCTATTCATTAGATTTTTAATAAAGAAATGTTTTTAATTATTAGGTTTATTTTTTAAATTTTTTTTAAAACATCAATGTTTTTCTTTGATTAATCGATTTATTTTCAAACATGGACGTTTGCTATCGATGATGGATTTGTCACCATCACTCATTGACCCGTTTGGAATTTCTTTGACTGCATTTATTTGTTCAGATATTATCATGAATTTGATAAAACAATTTTTTTAATTTAATTATTAAATGAAAAGTTTGTTAAAATTTAATTTTTTATTTTTTCAGTAACATATCTATGACTTCTATTTATACATTCATTTTGTAAAGTGCATGTATGTAATTTAGAAAAATACATACATTCATTTTGTAAAGTGCATGTATGTAATTTAGAAAATTACATACATTCATTTTTTAAATTTTTAATGTATTTTCATATCCCATAAAATGTATTACACAAGATGTAAATACAATTTAAGTGCATAGATGTTAGTTGCACTTCCATTAGAATGATTATATTTGCACAAGTTGTTGTGCTGCTTGTATCTTAAAAGATACAATATCATCAATTAAATCCAGCAAAGCGGTAAGTTATATCAAATAAATATAAACTTTGTACTTTTTGTGTCATATTTGCCATTTCGAAATTATTTTCAATTTATTCGATATTAGATTACTATAATAATGGCAGATGAAAAGTTAAATTTATCAACCAAAAACTCGAGTTCTGGACCAAATCAACGAGCATTAAAGAAAATCATTGAGAAAACAGTTAAAACAAAGTTATTAAAATCATCAAAGTTACAAAACCGAAGTTACAAAACAGCTGAAGAAAACTATTAAAAAAACTAAATTGCTTTGGATCTTATTATTTGTTATCTTTGGAATATGTACTTATCAAGCTGCAGATCGTGTCATGTATTACATGGACGAACCAACAGTTGTCGACGTTCATATGATTGAAGTCAAAAGTGATTATTTCCCCAATATTTTCTTCTATCTCAGCGGTGATCATGAGGAAGTTGAAACTTACTATTTAAAGTTAAAGAAGATTTATAAAGATAAATATGAAGAACATATCAACTTTTATGACTATTGGAAAAGCTTTCCAACTAATAAATATATAATAAGTGCAAAATTCATCTTGGTAATTATTTTATATATTTAATTATTTTTAAATTATTATTAGTTGTCTTTAGGATAAGAAGGAAATCAACCTCACAGTTGAAGATCACAATTCATTTGATTTGCCTTCAGTCAAAATTTATGCCAGTAAGTTTCTTATTATATACTATTAACCTGTACAATTCTTATTCAATATCATTGTTTAAACTATTAGAAATTCCTACTCAATTAGGAGATTCAAGATTCAAAATGGCAATTGAATTTCCTTTCAAAATGAGGAATGCTTTTGTAAGTTTGTAATTTATGTTATCTATAATTCTTTTGCATTATTTAATGTGACATTAATATAATTTTACTAGATAACTGTTAGTGCATTTCCCGAAGCTTATCACATATCATGTGAAAGTGCAGAGATGTTATATCCATTGAAATCTCTAAAAAGTCAAGCAACTTTACAAAAAGTATTTTTAAATTTTAAATAAAATTCAAAAATTAGTTAAAAAAAAATATTTTTCTAGTATTACTTTCTTAATACAAGACGAAACCCTTGCAGTAATGATTTGTTCGAATGTTTACACCACTGTGTCTTGAACAAACTTTTACCAACATTTAAAATTAATTGCAGGTATTTAAAATATAATTTTTATTTATCCACATTTAGCCTTTAACGTCTTTATTTCTAGCTTTCCTTTTCATGAAATAAGAAATTTGCCTCAATGTAAGGATGGCATTAAATTGTTTCAACAACATGTAAATATAAATGACTTCATTAATAGTATTGATATGGTTGCATATTGTAACTGCACTTACTTATGTACATCAACAACCGTACAAAGTTTTATCTACACCGAATTGACTTTTAAAAAATTCAAAAACTTGGAACTTACAACTGAAAGTAATGTACGCGTAATAGAGGAACATTTTGCTTACAATATAATTGCACTTATGTGTGATATTGGTGGAAATTTGGGACTTTATTTTGGAATTTCTTGTTTAACATTTTCAGAAATATTTGCTTACGGGTTTGTCAATTGTTTTACACTATCAAAAGAAAATTGGCAGAACAAAAAACTGCAAAAACGTGTAACAAAAGAAATGACTAAAATTTTGCAAAATATGTCAAAGAATCCATTATTGCCAAGAAATTACAAAAAATACATATTTTATGCTGGTTTAATTGTCTTTTCATCCTACTTAATATGTGACAGAATTCAGACTTTTTATGATTATCCAGTTCTTAAAACTATTTCTTTAGCAAGAGATAGTCAAATTAATTTTCCATTCATTCTTAATTGTGGACAAAGTTCCAATATAATCAAGGCTACTTTCATCCTACAAAAAAAGACAAGCAACAAGCACACAACAGTTGAATTTCTAGATTTGCTTGACCAACCATCAAAGTATGCTGGGAAACCAATAGACTTATGGGCAGATTCTAACAATATTAATACATTTAAGGTAACCAGATGTAATATAAAATATTAAATCTTTGTTTTAATCATCTATAATTCTTACAGATGAATGCCAAATACCCAGCTAATCTATCTTCTGTATCAACTGTATTCGGTACATGTACAATGTTAAGAACAGGTAATATCCAGCTTTGTCTATCAACTTCACTCACATTGCTGCAATCACAATGTGATATGCACATTATAGTTTGAGTTAGTTTAACGCAACACAAAAATCACGTATAATGCGCTTAGACTGTTATACACAATTTCTTAAACAACATCTAAGCAAAACTTGATACACAGTTAGAAAATGTTCATTATTTACACATTGCATTTCAATAGATTCTGTAGTTTACAATCCTGGTAGCAATTTTCTGATCCTAGAGAAAACACTTTCACCATATGAGAAAAGATTTCATCAGAAAGTAAAAAATATTTATGCTACTGTCAATGTGACAGATCTAATTTATAATATTTAAATTGCAGCATTTTATCCTTCAAGAAAACACTTTTTTTCATCCAAAACACATTTTGGATATATGTAGTCTTTGCCATTCTAGTATAGAATTATTACGTCAAACAGTAAAAAACTATTAAAAAAACTATTCTAATAAGAATTCTTTTAAATGTAAATGAAGTTTAAAATCACTTAATTTCTTAACAGCATATTAGACAAAACACAGGAAAGAAACCTTGCAAACCAATAGTTGATGTAAAAAAATGTGAAGAAAAATGTTATTTGGATAAAACAATGCAGCAAAGATTTACTTGCAAGTAAGTACCACTTATCTGTTTCAATTGCAATTACAGATTTATTAAACTGTAAACACTAGATTGCCATCTATGAAAACCAAAACTGAACGTCTCTGTAACAGTTCGCACGAAGCAAAAATCAGCCAAAAACTCTATTTACAAATTCTGTTCGCAACAGTACC
>JAQFZU010001399.1:0-13658 GCA_034696185.1 Henia vesuviana | reverse complement strand
ATAAAGTATCTTAATTCTTAAGATGTTTGAGTATTTTTAGAATAATGTCTAATTTTCTTCAAAACCATTATTAAACAATGTTTTTTAACCATATTGTTACAGTTAATTTAGGCTACCGTAACATTGGAATCGTATTAAAGGGAAATGTAGCTCGTATATTATTCTTTAATAGTTTCCTCTAAAACAGGGAATAATAGGCAGACAACTAATTCAGTTAACATAAAACAACATTAATTTATTTGACTCTTCAGACTCTGCAGTTTGACTCGTTTCACTTTATGTGGCTGACACGTCACCATTAATTTCACACTTTTCATTTTTTATTACAAAATACTCAAACAACAATTCAAAATCAACCTCAACCTAAATAATACAACAAAACCAATTTTAAGATTTGTAACTTTCGTACCCGGCCGGGGCTAACAATTAAATTCAATTTAACTCTAACAATTTATTATACTACGGTTAGTAACAAGGATGTCTTCGTTCACGTTGATATTGATTTGAAAATAGTAATTTTTATATTTTTGACGAACCGATAACCACAGACCACAAACAGGTAGTAATTTCTCGGTTATTGTGTTTGTTCATAGGTTAGTAACACTTTACAATCAATAACAATAATTTACAAACCATAACTTAAAATGAAATAACATTTTTACAAAATAACTTCAATACAATTCAAAAACAGGTCTGCACTGTACGAGTAGCCAAACGAGTCTGCTCGAACTCTCGATAACTGCTCAATCATCGGTTCCCGGATTAGTCATTATTCTTCAATCATAATTTCTCCACAGGTTGACGCCATCTATCGGCGGTATTGGGCACTATTACGCTCTTCTACTCTACCACGTAACAATATCTAGACTAAATTTGGGGTGCTCTACAAGTTTATAATTGGAAATTTTATCATATCTCTAACAGTTTAAGAGATAGAAATTGGATGACCTTGAAATTGAGATTCAAGGTCAAATCTGACATTGTTATTGAATTGGCCACATCCAACTTTCTATAAAACCGTATTATTGCCAGGTTCATATCTGTTACTGTTTTGAAGATATTGGTGGGACGCAGATTTTTTACCACCCTGTATAGTGGGCCAGAAATAGAACTTCATTTGAAGCCCAAAGCTAAACCCAGATTTTTTAGAGTTTGCCCCGTACCTTTGGCTCTTCAAGGGGCGGTAGAAAAGGAAATTGAAAAGCATGTTAGTGATGGAATATATCAACCCATCACTTTCTCACATTGGGCCACCCCATTGGTGGTGGTAAAGAAGGGCGACGGCCGAATACGGTTATGTGGGGACTATAGATCCACCCTTAACCAGGCCATTCTTCCGGATCCATACCCTCTCCCAAGAATATCGGACATTATGTCGGGATTTGCAGACAAGAGGTATTTTACAAAAATAGATGTCAGGCAGGTGTATCAGCAGGTGAAATTGACGCATGCAAGCTCTATGCTCGCTGCGGTCAACACCCATAGGGGCATATATGCAGTAAAACATCTTCCATTCGGCACTATATCCTCCAGTGGCGCGTTCCAGCGCATTATGGACCAACTTTTCGGGGGGATAGAGGACGTTACTGCATATCAAGACGACATTATTATAGCCTCCCGAACTTTAGAGGAGAATTATCGGTCTGTAGAAGCCGTTTTACCGAAATTACGTGAGGCAAATTTTAGAATTGTTAGGGAAAAGTGTGAATTCTTTAAACATGAATTAGATTACTTGGGATTTCACATTACCGAATTTGGAATCGCCCCACTAAAAACGAATGTCTAAGCCATTTTAAATATGGCAACCCCCAAAAACGTTGCAGAATTGAGATCATTTTTGGGTATGGTTCAATTTTATCTTCCTTTTCTCCCAATTTTGCGGAGGAAGCTGAAGCTTTGCGACGGCTTTTGCAGACCGGGATAGCTCTTTATTGGTCACCGCAGTGTGAACAAGCGACCCAGCGCATTAAGCGTAGAATAGCATCTCCAGGTCAGCTGGCGCATTATTCCTTGAGTCTCCCCGTGGTCTTAGTGGTGGATGCCAGCCCAATCAAAGTCGGTGCAGTGTTAAATCACTTGATAGATGGAGTTGAGGTTCCCGTCGCATTTGCGTCAAAGACACTACCCCCTACACAGCAGCAGTATAGTCAAACGGATCGTGAAGCTTTGGCTATAGTATACGTTGTCCAGAAGTTTTACCAGCTTCTGTATGGACGGTCCTTCACGATAGTCACAGATCATAAACCGCTGCTGGGGATTTTTAGTGCGACCCGACCCATCCCCGACATCATCAATCCGAGATTGTTGCGCTGGGCACTAATCTTGTCCGGGAATACCTATAATTTAATACATAGACCGGGCATAGAGGTGCCTTGCGTCGATGCATTGAGCCGCCTTCCGTTGGGACATAATATTGAGATGCCCCAGTGGGAGAGAGATCTTGGAGAGGCTCAGAAGGTGCAATTCTTAGATGTTGAGGTCGCTAGCATTATAAGCCTGCGTTTGGTGGAGTTTGCCACATTGCAGGACCCCCTCTTGCATCAAGTGCTTTATTATGTGCGTAGGGGTTGGCCGAAAACAGTAGAGGAGAAATATCGGCCATTTAAAATGAGAAAACAAGAATTATCATTAATGGAAAATATTTTATTATGGGGAGAGAGAGTGGTGATTCCTGCCACTCTTAAAAAAAAGTCTTAAAATTGACGCACGAGGGCCATCCTGGGATAGTGGCTATGAAAGCGAAGGTACCAGACTTGGTTTGGTGGCCCGGGTTGACAGGAGACGTGGAGAGATATGTAGCTACTTGTACCCAATGCCAAGAACAACAACACGCATCCCCTCGAAGCGAGCCTGTGCTATGACCGAGGGCATCAAGGCCATGGTCGCGGCTTCATCTGGACTACGCAGGTCCCATGGCTGGAAAGATGTTCCTAGTCATGGTAGACACGTACTCTGGGCGGATCCACGTATCGGTGGTTCCAAGTTTGTCCTCTGCCAATGCCGTGGCAGTTTTGCGCAGTAAGTTTGCTGTGTTTGGTTTGCCAGACACGATAGTGTCGGAAAATGCAACAACTTTTACGAGTGCGGAGTTTAAGGATTTTTTGAGTAGGAATGGGATAGACCAAATGTTCTCTCCCGCATACCATCCACAGTCTAATGGGCGTGCCGAGAAGGCAGTACAAACATTTAAGAATAAATTAAAAAAGTTTGGTTTGATAAACGTTAAACATCAAGTGGACAAATTTATGTTTTGGCAAAATTCAACTCCTGGGGGGAGTGGTAGGGTGCCAGCAGAGTTGATGTTTGGATGGCGCCCCAAAACTCATTTGGCTTTAGTTAAGCCCAATAAAGACAAAGTAGAACTATTACGGCAGAGAACTAAGGTAAATAGGACGTTTAGAATGAGTGAATTGGTTTGGGCTCGATCGTTTTGCGCGAATGAGCCATCTTGGATTCCAGCATCCGTGGTGACTAAGCAGGGTGAAGTGATGTACAGGGTGATAGAGGAGAAGACCGGGGAAATAATAGTAAGACACATTAATCAGTTGCGCAGTAGAATAGGGGCTAACCGTGTCGGGGACAATATTGTAGCGGCGCCTGACCCAGTACACCCGAGAGGAGGGATCAGTGACCGCACTGTGGAGATCCCACCCATCTCGGCTGTGCTGGTAAGGAGGCCAACTGTTGCCCTTATAGGCCCGGCAACAGAAACACCCGTCGCTGCTGTAGCGCAAAAACCTGTGGCGTGTCCGGAGACGGGCACACCGGGGGAGGTGGTAACGACGGGACCACCTATACCGGCTCCGCGAGCTGCCGGCATTGTGGGGACTCTAGTGGGATACGGTGTAGCCCAAACACAGAGCCGACTTTCTTTAGGTCAGCGGAAGTTATATAGTTTAGTAAAGCAAGTACAAGCAATCCACCCAGACATATTGCCCAGGAAAAACCCAAGTAGACAGTGTAGGAGACCTGCGATATATGAGTCTCCCCCTTCGCAGCAGGTTCTCAGAAGGAAACAAGTAGGAGGTCAAGAGTATCACCCGACTAGGCCAAGTGTGTTGCAGTATCAAAAGCAGGTGGAGACTTTTGTGACTCCACCCACAGGAAAAAAGGGGGGCGAGACATAAGAGACCAGCATGTGAATTGAAAAGGAAAAAAGAACTAAATTTAAGGTGTATTTGATGAGTATTTTAGTGTGACCCGATTAACGACCGTGATTCAAAAGAGATATATTGTGACCCGTACTAAACATTGATAAAATTGTAACGTGATATGAAAATAAAGAAAGGTCGTGGCGGTCCAGGTTTTTGGAGCTGGAGGGTTTCACCTCTGCTGAAAAACAAGGGGGAGGAGTACTGTGGTGTATTTGGCCCTACACCACAGGAAAATAGAGAATTGATAATATAATGTAACTTTCAACAGAGGGCACCCCATGTCTTTTCCTGTGATTGCCAAGGTAACAATCGATAGCGATAATTACTCTCGATCCATCTGTTGTGCAATTTGGTTGTGTGTGATTTGCTTTCTCTTTTAGGCCTTAGGCCTTAGTTTAATATTGTGTGTGAAAACACAATACTTTAGCATTTATCAACAGCAATTTTAATTTTTCAAACGCAATCTGACATTTGTTCGTCTAATTGAAACTTTCAGCTTTCTTCAGTAAAGACGTGATCGGGGCTGCGATGGTCAAAAAATCAGGTAAGAGACGATTGAAGAAGCCAATCATCCCAAGAAAGCACTGCAAGCTCTTGATATCGACTGGGGCAGAATATTGGGTGATTGCCCTAATCTTCTCGGGATCAGCTTAAATTCCCTCCGGACTAAGCATATAGCCTAGGAACTTCACTCGTTTCCTACAGAAATTGCTCTTTTTCAGATGCATATTCAGTCCTGCGTTCGTAATTGCCTGCATCACACAATTGAGACGTTCAAGATGTTCGATATAGTCCTTTGCTAACGTGACGATATCATCTAGATAGGCTCTCGCGCCATGGTTCATGCAATCTTGCAGGATATTCTCCATTAACTTTTGGAACGTGGATGGCGCATTCATGAGGCCGAACGGCATCACGATGAACATCAGTCGTCCTACTGGCGAGTAAAACGCTGTCTTTTCTTAATCAGTCGGAACCAGCTCAATCTGCCAATATCCTTTTACAAGATCAATGGTAGAAATCCATCTGAAAAAACCCATTTCATTTAGAATACTTTCGATTGAAGGCATTTGAATTGGGTCTATTTTTGTGACTGCATTCAAAGGTCTATAATCCACACAAAGTCTTGGATCACACCCCAGTCTGGTTACTAAAACAATGCACATGGCATAACCTCCCGTAGCTGGTTTGACAACTCCTAAGTCTAGCATGTCTTGGCAGATTGTTTTAATTATTTGACGTTTCTGCGGGTTCCAGCTGCGAAATGGCACGCGGATAGGCTTATTGCTCGTGAGCTCGATGCTGTGTTGCACTTTGTGTGTTTGTCCTGGTTTAGTGGTAATATTTGCTTCAAATTTTCTAAGTAGCTTTTCTAACTGAGCTGCTTTCTCTTGGTCTAGTTCAGTGTCACTGACCAATTTTTTAATATGATCTACTTTCGGTTCTGGATCTAGTATTTCACCGGTGTACTCCTGTATATACTTCTTCATACCAGCCTCATATTCCTCTGGTGTTTGTAGACTGAATCTTCTTCGGAACCACTGGCAATGAATGTTCCTTGCTTCGATCAGTGAAGTTCCAACTTCCGGTCGTCGGATTGGGCTGAATCCTCAGAATCTTCATCATTTCGAAGTAACAACAAGTGCTGTTTGTTTGGAATTACCAGAAAAATATGATCAATAACTCCACGCTCCCAGTCCATTCGCAATTCTATCATTCCTAGCGGTTTGGTCTTGTGGCTTGCTGTCTGAATCTTGATATTTTCATTTTTCATTGGCACGACATGCCTGACAAAACCCAAAGCCTCAAGTAAGGTATCGGAGATAACCAATTGACTAGCGCCTAAATCAAGCACGCCAAATACCTTATGCGTATTGATCTTTAAAGGCATAATACATAAACTATCTTGTTTAGTATTTGACATGACCTTAAAACAGCGGTCCTTACTTGGGTAATCGTCAACATTCACTGGAAGAGCTTGAACCCACTCTGGAGCTTGGTTCAACTCATCTTCTGTAATGAGAGAAATTAAATCAGGTCTTTTGATTTGAGTAGTGAATGCGATAGTCATTTTCTAGGATTTCCGCAATTTGTGTGAAAGCAACTGCGAGTGTTTGAGGAGTAGTTGAGTTTTCCTCAATGGTAACAGAAGTAGTCGGTGTTTTCCGAACAGTTTCTGACACTTTCGCAGTATAAGGCACTTCTGGTTGCTCCTCTTCTGCGCTTTTGCGTTTTTTGCGAATTGCTCAGATAATTGGGCAATGAGCGCGGTAAGCTCAGCATCCCGTTTAGTTTGTTTGGCATCTCGTTTAGATTGCTCTGCTACCGATTTGTCATTGGTCGTGACTAAGTTGGCTACCTTGGTATCTAATGCTCGCATGCGAACATTAGGATCCTTTAGCTTGTCGGAACAATCTTTGGCCCAATGGCCGTCCTTACCGCACCGAAAACAAACAGTTTTCCCTGCTGAATATCGTTTATCCACGGGTATTGCAAACGGTTTGCGTTGATTTGTGCCTGCTTTGCCTTCTACTTTACGATCTTCCCATTTTTTAGGAATTTGCCTAATTGGTTGACCAGTTTTCTTGTCATCGGGTTTAAAACCAGGAATTCGAGCAGCGATGAAAGCTGATTGGGTATAGCTCTCACCGTCCTCGTCTTGTAAATGGACAGGCCAAACCTCTAAGTCCTCGTCACAGTCACTTTTCGGCGTTTGCACGGTTAAAGCCGTGCACTTCTCCTCACTGGTTTCTTCGGTGGGAGAATCTTCCTGTTCAGCAGCGACAATTTCGGCTGCTAACATGGATAAACCAACCTTGGAGCTTTATACTTGTTTCCAGGTACAGAAGTTGACTTAGTTCCTTTTTCTTCTTTTAATGCAGCTAGAACTGTCTCCATTTGTAGGTATAGTGGGGGACACATCACACTTTTTACAAAGTTTTTCAAAAGTTGTGCTGAGTTTCTCATGTGTCTCGCGCTTTTTTTCATTCAAGCCGGCGTAATATTGTGACTGCACCTCTTCGTAGCTTTGACAAAGAAAGCGAAATAATGATTTAAACGATTCATTATTCGGAGCGTTCATTCTTGTTAAAAGTTGCTCGGAATAAATGCTCAAGCCTTGGCGAAATCGAAGATCTTTATCAATATCGCTAATTGGTGTATTTAGGTCTTGAAATAAAGTGTTTGCACGATTTGCGTATTCGCACAAGTCCTCGCCTGGAATTTGCTTTAAGCGGCTTGTACGTCGTTTCATGTCTTTCGCCTGACCTCCAAACAGTTGGATGAATTGTTCGACAAAGTCATCCCAATTGGTGAAAAAGCTTCGATCAAACCACTCTCTCGCTTTTCCTATAAGCATCGTCGGACAACAGCAGTCGATGGACAGAGGTCAATAAGTGGTTTCATTTGGTCTGTAGATGATGTGTCGCTCAAATGGAGATCTACAGTACAGAAGTGCGTGGCCAAGTCCACGATGAAAAGTGAATATATTTCCATGGATCTTGCGACTACAGAGATCACGTGGCTGGCTCATATCATAAGAGGCTGTCATGGTTTGGGTTTCGAGGACTTGGTGCCCACATTGTTTGCTGATAATCAGGTGGTGATATCATTTTCAAAGAACTGCATTTTTAACAACAGGACCAAACATATAGACATTAAGTAACATTATATTCGACAGGTGCTTAGAAGAAATGAGTTTGTGTTGGTATATGTGAGGTCAGAAAGGAACATGGCAGATATGCTGCCCAAACCTTGCTCAAGGTGAAAATGAATACTTATTTGAAGTTTATATTTTGAATGTATTTATTGAATTGTTTTTTTCTCTTTTTAAGTGGTTTTTTGTTAAATTTTGAAGTGTTTTTTTTTAATTGTTTCTTGGTTGCTATTGACGATCATAGAAATTTTTCATGTTTTTCACTTTATATTGTTGTACGGGTATTTATTTATTTATTTACTTATATATTTGTATGATTTTGATTTATTTGTTTATTTATTTCTTTATTGTAAATTTGTTTGTATTTTATACTTGAGGTTTATTATTGCACTACTCAATAAAAGTTTTTGGACAAAGAGGGTGCTTGTTAGGTAGTAGTTGTCCAAACTTATTCAAACTACTGTTAGTAATTTAAGATGATATTTTTAGTGTGGCCCTCTGTTAGATTGTTGGCATAAAAACAGTTGGTTATTGTTTTTTTTGGTTGTCATGGTATCCTGAGATCTCAAGGTCGTTCCTACTCACAGCCTGAGATCGAGTGGGCTTCATGGCATGACAGTATACCACAAGTGAATAAAAAGCTTCTTGTAATTGAATAATGGATGTTTTTTCTCTTGAGTGAAATACACATCGTGTTTTTGAACAAACTCGCATTTTTGCCTCAAATGATTCAAATGGTCATTGCCATCAATACTGGACAATTGTGAAGGCAAGTAAATCAAAATTACAAAGAAAAAGCACTATAAAACTTGGATATAAGTTTGGATTTATAAACAAAAACAGAAATTAAACAAGCACAATTAAGCCTAATTGTTACTTTTGGATTGATGAATCGCCAATTCGTAAAAGTCATTATTTAGATGTAAATTCTGCACTATTTCTCCCATTTCCTCAATTTCTTGAGCCGTAGCGACGGAACTGGAATTTTCATCCAGCCCCACAGTGACAACTGAAGAGGTTGATGGCATGCAGGAGGGAATTAATAGCGCAATTTGGGGAGGATGCAAGAGAACGATACGCCAACTGAAACTGTCGCACACTTCGAATAAGCACAATGGGTTTTACCAACGGGCAGCCAATAAAAGGTATTTATTCCACACAAGCAAAGTATATAATCTTACAGCTACTAAATTGTATCAAGGTCACACACATACATAATGTCATCACGTAACAACACCATGGTAACAATATATAAAGAAACAATAAACCACTAATTAAGACACTGGTACAATCATCAACAGATGACTCAGTCAAACCAGTGGGCAAACCTCAAATACCACAACATCAAACCCCATACAATATAACTATCTTGGACACATCAATGCCCACAGGCCAATGCAGTGATTGCCAACTAACGCAGTGATTGCTTGGCAAGCTGAATTGGCAGTATGGACTGCGCTCCATGTGCTGAGGTGCGTGTCTTCGGTCGTAAATTGCGCCCTGATTTTTGCTAACAAGAATGGTCCAACAGATTGTCTGCGCACGTTATTAACGCGGGAAGACCATGGCACGACGATGCGTGCGAGCACAGCAGCTCATACTGGCGATTAATTGCTTACTAGGCTCTGCCGCTGATGACTGGCTGGAACGGCTTATGCTGCTTCAGGCGGTCATCAAAGGCACCCTTTTCATCACCGATAGCAACGGTCTACCGGTCAAACGCCACAAAATAGCCAGGACGGACTTTGGATGGAGTTCTCTATCCAAAGTGCAACCAAGGCTAGGATGGCGATTGGCCGATTCCGCCGAGGCATACGGTTCTAAAACATACTCTACGATGGGCAATGGATCGCCCTTTGCCGTCGATTCTAATGCCAGATTTTCTAGGGAGGGTGAAGGCTATGCGAGCGGAGGAAATGAAGTTAGGAGCAGAGAAACAACCAGTTCTCCCGCTCTCAACTAACCCTCTCAATCTACCGGCTGGTCACCACCCCCCTATAGAGGAATGGGAATCATATACAGTGATTTCCACGCCCCCAACTGATCTGGCTTCTGTGGAGGAACGAGAATTGCAAATAGTGATTTTCGAGCCTCCTATTCTTACATTTACCACTGAGGAGCAGAAACCACACACTGCGGTTCCTACCCCTCCTACTCAAGCACTCCAAGTGGAAGAGCGAGAATCAGCGGTTTCCACACTTCCTGCTTTAACTCCTCCTACCCTCGAGATGGAATCATCATCTTCGCATCTGGAAGACTAACCTAAGGAAACTCTTGCAGATGTTGAGGATATGGAAACTACCCCGCCTCAGTAGTGTTCCTTTCCTTTCTTTCTTTTTTTTATCATTATTAAATTCCAGTTCGAATCTACATGGCCTCCAGTCGCCTGGCACAGTCTTCGTTTGGTGTTCCGGTTTTATCCAGACGGCCAGGAAAGCGACAGTTCATCGCCGCCAACAGTCCATGCAGCCGCTATAAATCGATTCAGCAATCCCACTTGTGTGTGGTATTTCTTTTTCTTTGTTTTTTGTTTAATTAATTTTTTTTATTATTATTATTTTTTTTAAGTTTTCATTTACTTATGTGTATTTGTTTTTTGGAAAAATCTTCATTTTTAAGGCCACCGCAATTGCACTACATCGCTCGGGCCCGGACCTTTCTCGAGTTTGCCGCTCAAATTCTTTAAGTTAGTGTGCCTGATGTGGTTGTTTTTGCTTGTCACTTGCACACCCGTTCGTACTGCCATAGTTAGTCGTTTAGCCTTGGTCAATACGACTACAGGAGAATTGTGATCAGCAGTCACTAGAGGGCAGTGCAAACTCCCGATCACATGATCTCTGGGGCGTGTCCATTTGCACCACCTTGGGGGCTCAGCCTCGAAGGAACAGACAGTCTGCTACTGCCTGCTTTAAAGATGAGATGGGCAGTACCGATCTGGCTGTTCCGGTCGTCACAACGATCGGGGCTGCCCAGGATCAGATGCGTTGGACATGATGGTGGTCGTATGGTGGTTGAAGGTACGTACGGCTACCCCACATAGCTGGGAAGCACGATGCTAAGCAATAGGGTTACGTGGCAATAGCTTCGGCTATCGGCACGTGGCCGGCAAATTGAGAGAGTGACGGGAACGAGACGATGATGTGCGTTGCAGCCTTTACTAAATAAAGGCCTAAACAAACAAACCACGCGTCTGTCTCCGCTCATTCCAAGTGAGTTGGCTGTGAATCTGTCGCAATGGGGACCGTGCCCAGCCGACAGTGAAGCAGTGCCCCACACATTGTTTTATTCAAAATGTACCTAATGTTACCTATTACACAGCTTTTGATAATTTATAAAAGCTAATCAAAAATCAAATTAGTCTTGAATAACTAAATACTTAAAGCTGTTTAAATTCAAAGATTTTGTCAAAAATAAATTTCTAAAATAACTTAGAGATTTATTATTATTATTATACTTTCAGTTGCTATCAAAAAATACTATGGATGAATAATAAGGAAATAAGAAATAAAAACTTTGTATTTTTTTTGGGACAAAGACAAACTGGAAGCATACACTTTAAGTCGTCCCTGAAGTCTAGTAATGATTAATTTCATTATTTTTAATCATAATTTCATTATTTTTAATCATAATTTCATTTTTTTTTAATTTTTAATTTTTAATTTTTTAATTTTTTAATTTACACATTTCTATAAACATTTAGCAGTAATTTGTAAAACGTGTTACATATTAATATTCTTAAATAAAAATATACTGACCATTTTAATAGGAGCTAAAGAAAGTTAATTTTGTAAGAAATCTGAATGAAGTTTTAAAATGTGATAAGAATAATAAATGTTCAAAATTTGAAATCCTGATAACATCCTACATTGAAAAACTTTAACTTTAATTTTAAATTATCTAAGTTATATAGATTTTGGAAAAGATCTAATATATAATAAATAGTTTTAAAAATATAGACTTTTGATATAGTAGCTACATCAGTGAGATATAGATTTGTCTATACAGAATTTAGATAGAAATTCTATATAAAATCTGTGTGAAAATTAGATTTCTACTTAGGTACCATGTCTCTAAAATATAGAAAAGTCTACATAGATTTTTGATAGACTTTCTATATCTCAGAGACATGATGTCTATGTTGGTGCTGCTTGGGTCTTACCAAGCACTGATTTATGGTGTAACAGTTTTACCAATTTCACTAATTTTTAGACAAATAACCTTAAGGTTTTACTGTTAAGGGATAACCTTTCCATTTGCCCAAACAGACCATGTTAAGTCTGACAAATAGGTTAGGTTAAAAAGAAAATTCTGTGTTTTACACTTTAATTCGGGATCACTAGTGGTAATTTTCAACAAGAAATTAGAAATGATAACAGCAAGCAAACATTTTCTAAGTGACTCACTAGGACCAGCATTTTCCATAAAGAAACCCCAAATGCAGATAATTTTTTGAATCTTAAAAAATGTGGTTTATTTTTTGCTGTTCATTTTTATTCTTTTTTTTAATTTTTTAATTTATTTTTTTTCTGGTGCCTTATGCATAGCCTGGGGCCTGGGTGCCTTGCACCTGCTGCACATACCTTGTGGCTAGCCCTGAGACTCACAAATAGAATGATACTAAACTTAAAGATGAGTTATTTTGCAATAAAATATAATAGAATAAAACATAATTTAATCTAATAAAACAATAATTACGCAAATAATCAACCTAAATTCAATAACTAATGAGTTAGTACTTTAAATAATTGTGATCGATGGTCACTCGAGAGTGCCACAGAACCTCTAACTGCACCAATGTTAACCAACAGCCAATGGGGCATATTTGCCACCCGATCAAGTAAAGAAAAAACGTCCCGACCACCAACAAGGTCGGACGTAAGAAGTGTTGTGACTCAACCGTTCGAGAGGTCAAGCCAACAGTAAGCAGACTATCCTCACGAGTGGGGAGTGGCAACCATGGGTGAAGTGGCCAGAAGGCCGAGTGGTAAATACGGCTATCCCAAGTAGCCAGGTAATCTCTGGAAATATGGCTCCATGTCCAAAGAGCGCATCGCCAGCAAGCCCATCAATGTCAAGCACGGGACGATTGTACAAGGGCTCGGTGGACACAATAAAGGTCCCGAATATCAATACCATGCATCTACGTCATTCTATTATCACTTGCCCTACTCGGTAGCACTTGGTCTGGGGACCTTGCCCTGACTGCATTCCGTTGGCTGGTCACATAATTAAACAACAAATTTATATAATAAATAATAATTCCTGGTTAAACATAATTAAGAAAAATAATCTACATAATTTACACAATACAAATTGTAACAAGATTAAAAGTCTCGTAGCGTCTTTTAGAGTTGCCCAACCATCAGTCGAGCAATAGATTGTACATAAATAATTAATATTAATTCAATCAAATTATATTAGTTATTTATAAGTGTTCGTGTGTGAAGTTCCTAGTTTAGACTTGTGTGGCTATAATTGGCTAATTAGGGTTAAAGTTAACCAGATGCTTATTATGAGAACATATGTCCTTGTTGTAGTAAGTGTCCATTAGATGGCTTTTTGGTGGACGACTTTAACCATTTTATCCGATTGGATGAAAATGGAAAAGTCTGAGTGTCCAAAGAGGTGAGATTGGGTGTTCTCACCCTATTTTGTGCTTAGAGATTAAGTTGGCTATATAAGCCAACGCAGTGCTTTGTTCCTTGCTTTTGGTTTTACCCTTGAATGTTTGATAACATGATTAATCTGAATGTCTTGACTTAATCAATAAATGCATTGATTAATACATTTCGCACAGACTAGCGCATAGCTTGACGTGGAAGTGAATTCAGAGCGTACCTGACCCTGGA
>JAQFZU010001398.1:0-13666 GCA_034696185.1 Henia vesuviana | reverse complement strand
CGTAAATTTGGTTAAAATGCTAATTTACTTCCGTTACTTGAACAAATATCGAGTAGGTCGAGGTCTGTGTGGCATTAGGTTTGTTTTATAAATAAATACCAAATTGAATTTTATTATTTTAATTTTATGGTTTTCTAACGACTATAATTTAACGCGCGCTCGCCATTTGTTTTTCTCTATCACGGCCATCTTGGAGGGGTGGGAAAAAGCGTCGAGGGGGAAGAAACAATTATTTAGGACATTTTTAACTTTCCCCACCTCCGCAACAAATTATAGACAATTTTTTTTTGTTAAGAAAGGCTTTTGGAGCCATTGTGTATCTCGAGTTCGCTGATCCTCACCTTGACATTTAAAAGAGAAAAAAAAAATCTCGAAGGATCTAATAATTGCAAACTCGTTCGGAAAAGTGAGATATTTGTAGCGCCGAAGGGTTACGATATTTGTTGGGTGAAAATGTGGAATTTTTTTTAATGGAATTTGGGGTTGCCGCACGTATAAATTTCGATGGAGACTGAATGGCGGCCACCGATCGTTTTGTTTACCCTCGAGTCGTTTGGTGGTCCCGCACCCGATCGACAACTTTTACTCCTTTTAATTCTTTTTAATCTTATCGAGTTGATCGACCTCGTAAGATCCACTCGACCGAGACGAAATTCGATACCGTCGAATTAAAAGGAATTAAAAGGGATTATTTATTTTTTTTCATTTTAGTTGCCGCGAATTGTCCAAGGGCGGCGCTTTCGTCAAATAATTTATGGTTGCCTGATTATCTCGGATGAATTTATACCTTTTTTTTTTCTTTTTTTGACAGGTGTCTGTTACTTTTACCCCCTCTTTTACACTTTTTTTGTTGGGATAAGTGAATCCTCGAATTAAATTAAGTAGTGGGGTGGTCGTCCGAGGGGGTGTTTTCCCCCTCTTTAATTGACTCTCACAAAACCAACCAAAACCGAAATTTTATTTTTAAATTTAAAATTTTTTTTTATTTTGATTTAGAGTCATTTTTAAAGATTAATGAACGTAATTAATGTTTATTTTATTTTTAAAAAAAATTTTAAATTTGTATCCGATTTCGAAACGCTTAAATTCGTATCCCAGTCTCGTCGCGCCATCTCGCGGTAGTGATTGGCCGCATTTAAAATGTAAATTTATTTTTATTTTTATTACGTTCGATGTGACATTTGGAGTTGCAAAATGAGGAATATTCGATTTATGGGTAATGTCGCGGTCGGTCGCCGTAGTAAAAGCGACGAAATGTCGTTGAGAATTTTATTTATGGAAACGGTCCGAGTAGAAAAATGGCAAATTTATTTGTTTAAACTATCGGGTGTTTAGCACCTTTCAACGTCCGAATTAAGACCGGACGAATCGAATATTTCTCTCCCCTCACGATCGACTGGAAATTGCGATTTGCGTACGGAGCATCGGAGATGCCATCGGAGCGAAGGGAAGTGGATGATCGCGTCTTAGCAAAAAAAAAACGCGTTTCCTCTTCAACATCTCGGCGGCAACCGATAGTCACGTGATTTCGCCACATTTCATCCAATTTCCCGTACATATTTTCTCACTAATCCGATTCGGATCATGTCAGCGACAAGTTTGATTCTCGCAACCACCATGAATTCGTTTCGACGCGGCGTTTCGCCCGTATCTAGGGCATTAGAACGCCATTACAGCAGTTCGCCCAACAGTAGTAGCATCGAGGAAGAGGATGATGATGACGAGTATTTATTGACGCTGTACGAGCGCGCGGTTCAGGTAAAGATGAAATAGTAACCATTAAGAGCGTCGTAACGCGCAAATTGCTTAATGCATTCTTTTTACATCAACCCGTTTACGCCAACGCAGAATATTTATTTTTCTTTCTTTTTTAAACGCAAAAAATATTTTTTAGATTTTAAATTATTTTTTCATTCATTTTGAGTCGATCGAGGGTTTATAAAATTTTTTTTTGGTTGGGGGACGGGATCGGTCGTCGTGGCAACCGGAGTCCACCGAATTTCTAGATGTCCGATTGATTTTTTTTTTTCGCCGTCAACGGCCGCAGTCGCGCTCGCGATCGCCGCTCGTTCAGTCGCACGATCGCGATGAAAAGCGGCGGCGGAGGCGCCGGTGCCGGCGCCGAGTGCGTGCAGGAGAAGTCGATGGCCGAATGCGGGGGTTGCTTTGGGGACGAAATGCGGGTGTTTCCGCGCGATTCTTCGTCGTCATCGTCTTCGTCCCCGTCTCAGAGCGTTTCGTCCAGTTCGTTGTCGAGTCGTGCTTCGATTCCGTTGGCGTTTTGCTCGATGCCGTTTACTCGGAGGTACGGCAAAAGAGCTCAGAGCGATCCGTGGATATCGGAAAGAATTCGTAAATATTTTTTCGACCGTAGATTCACGGTTCCCGATAACAGCTTCGCGGTACGAGTTACGGTAAAAGTTTCGATTTTATTCATTCTCAATCGATAAAAGAAAAGAAAAGTTGTTTTAGTAATTAGGGAAATGTAATTGTGTTTTTTTGAAATTGCTTTTTTGTAACGTGACACGTGTCAATTTTCTCGGGAGACGAAAATTTCCACGTTAAAGCATCGATTTTGTTTTTGTTTTCGTGTCTGTTGCTCTAAAGCCAACGACTCGAGCGCGCCATTTAACCTGGAAACGAGACGAGAGTCAAAATTCGCTTATCTCGGTCGTCCATTTCTCCAATTTCCGTCTAATCAAAATGCAAATCTTCAATTTCCAGGTTTTTAAATAAATAACAAAAAAATATTTTATTTATTTATTTATTTATAGGATACGCGAACTCACGTTGTGGGTGAACTTTACGATACCGAACGATCGTACGTGGAATCTTTACATATTTTAGTGAACGTAAGTTGAAATTTGCGGATGTTTGTGATTCGAGCGGGAAATTAATAACGATATTAAGTCGGGATTAATAAAATGCTTCGTTGACTTCCGTCGGTTTGCAATTAATTATTTATTTAATTATTACTCGATAGAAATATTACCAACCGTTGAAAAGCAGCGATAACTCTGGTTTGGTCGACTCGGGATTAGTCGACGACATGTTCTTCCAAATCCCCGAAATCCTCACGCATCACGAATCGTTTCTCGATCTTCTTCGACATCGGCTCGAAAATTGGGATGGAAAACAGAAAGTCGGTGATGTTTTCGTCGAAGCGGTGAGTTACGATTCAATTTGTTATTTGTTAGGTGTTGAAAAGCGCGGTTAATTGCTTAATTAATCGATCGTATCGATCGTCTAAATTGATGAATTGCGAATAATTAAGGACGCGCGACGTCCTTCGAGTCGTAAATGTCGTATTCGTTCCATTGTCATGAATTATGCAACATTCGTACGAATTCAACGACAATTTCGACTTTTTTTATTTTATATTATTCGGTCGAGTAAGGATGAATCGTTTGTTTGTTTGGATTTATTTAGTTTACGAAACAACAAGTGATAAATACGTACACTGCGTTCATTAATAATTGGAAAACGGCGAAAGAAGCGATAAAAACGTCGACTCAAACGAAACCAGCTTTTGCCAAGTTTTTAGAAGTGAGTTTTAACTTTGTTTTGCTTTCTTTGTTTACGATCGAAATTTGGTCTATTTTTGGACAACTTCCTGTTTCGCTAAAATGGCATTCCTAATAAATTCTTATTTACTTTTCAAACAGATCACGTCGAGAGAACATAAAGGAAAACTTACGTTGGATGCGCTTTTAATCATGCCCGTGCAACGGATACCCAGATACGAACTTCTCATCAAAGTATTTTTTTTTTTTTTTTTCAAAAAAACATATTTTGCAATTTTAATTAAATTTTATTTGTTTAGGAGCTTTTGAAACACACTCAAGTGGATCATCCTGATCATCGGTTATTAGAAATGGCGCAGAAAGAAGTTCACGAATTGGCTGTGAAAATTAATCGGATGGAAAAAGAGGCGTACGCGGCCGAACAAATGATGCAAAAACTGAAGGAAATCGAGAACGTTATCGACGGATTAGTCGATGTCTGTATATTTTGGCTCGTGTCGATTTTGTTTTATTTACGTTTAAATTATTTTTAGTTAGTACAACCCGAAAGGCGATTTTTAAGATACGATCTAGTCACAATGTCCGTGAGTGAGCGATTTACTCGTCCGAAAATCGATTTTATTTTTTTCTTATTTTAAGGGTGGTTTGGGAACTAAAAAGGAAAGATGTTTGTTTCTCTTATCCGATCTCCTCATCATAACGAGCATCAAAAAACGAAGCGCAACTGCCATTAGAAAAGCTTCGGCAGCTTTGTAATTACATTTAAATATCTTTAAAAAAAAATTTTTTTTTTTAAATTATAAAATTTTAGAAATTCTCCAGCAGCTTCGAGTAATTCGCTGGAAATGAATAAATATAAAATGTTAATGAAATTATCTTTGGAAGACTTGGATACGTCAAAAAGTATTTTTAGTACGCAATTCCATTCGAATCGTCTAATTTTAAGTTGATCTTTCGCAGATAATGACGTAAATATTAAGAAAACATTGAAAGAGATAGATCAGTTGGAAGAAGATTGCGTGTTGCTCGGACAAATTAGCGAACTCACTAATAGTCTAAATTGCTGTCATCAAGTAAATTGAATGTTAAGCTTAAAAGAAATAATCGATTTAATGGGTTTTAATTTTTAAGAATTTAGACGAAATCGTTCGGGAGCTAATGATGACCGTTTCCAAGCAACTGCAAGAAAAACACAGCACTGATTCGCATTTATTGTCTTTGGAATTAACAGTCACGACTCAGTAATTTTTAAATATTTTAATTACATACAATTTAAAATTTAAAATCGATTATTTGATTTTCAGAGAAGGAATCGAAAATTTAACGCTCGTATTTTTATCGGCCGAGAAACGAGCCACGTGGGAAACGGCCTTTAACGAAGCCAAACAGAAATTATGTAAATTTAATTAATTAAAAAATCTTTTTTTTATTTTTTTTTATATTTTCAATGTAAACAGGTTTGACGAACGGACGACGGCCGCCGCCCGAATTTATTTCTCCCGTACCCATTCGTAAAACCCGAGCTGGTTTACAAGTGAGATGTTTATTTATTAAATTAAAATAGTCTTAAATCGATTTGATTTTTAATTTTTTAGTTTACCTGCGCCACTCCAACGCTCGGTTTGAACTGCCACAATCTTCGAGACGTTTGGGTATGCAACAGCGACGGTTACGTGGGTCAAGTCTGCGTGTTGAGTCTTCAACCCGATCCCACCGTCACTTCGTGCAACGGAGTGACGAATGCACGAATTTTGTGCATCGCATCGGTTCCGGCAGCAACCGCAACGTGAGACTTAATTAATATTCGTAATTTAATAAATGTACAAAATTTAATTTTAGACCGGAACCTCACGCTCGCACTTCGATAGACGACGGTCTGACGAAAGAAACTGAAAAAGAAAATGTTGAAATAGAAAAAAATAACAGTAATAACATACAATTAGACAGGTAACAAGGATTTATAATGTAATTATCGTTGACATTATTTTTTTTTTGTTTCTTTAGCAGTGAATCGAGCGAAGAGGAGGACGAAGGGATCGAAACTCAAGGTTGTTGGCAGTTTATGCAACGATCGTAAATTATTTAATTTTTATGACTTTAGACGACGACGGTTTAAAGAAAAAAGAGGAAAATTCGCCTTCGGACGATTCGCACGAGGTGGACGATCAACAACCGACCATGTGGTTGGGCACCGAAGACGGATGGTTATAATTTACATTTTTAAATTTTAAATTTTATTTTTAAATTCTATTTATTTTTATTAGTATTCACATTTATAACTGCAACGACAACATACGAACTAAAAAGAATAAAGTGAAACTTCAGCATTCAGCGCCGATTCATTCTATTCTGTAAAAAAAAATTAATTATTAAAAATTTGATTTTTATTTAAAATTAAATTTATTTAAATTACAGTCACACCGATAATAAGGTTTTTGTTTCTTTGGCCAATGGAGATTTAACCATTTACAGAAGAGAAACGAGTGAGTCCTCAATTTAATCAAAAATTTTGAAAAAAAATTTAAATTTTTTTTAAATTTTTAATTTATAGATGGTCGTTGGCGCACTAATGATCCGAAAACGATTACTGTTGGCAGCGCGATCGCACCCATTTCACGCATGATCAGTGTTGCGGGAAAATTGTGGTGCGCGTGTCAGAATACCATTAAAGTTTTCAACACTTCCAATTTGGAAATTGAAGTAAACAAAAAAGTTACTTTTTTTTAAATGTTTTTAAATATTTAAAAAAATTTTTTCTAGCATTCGTTCGCCGTCACGACCGATACGAATCGTTTCATCAATTGCATCGCAACATCGGGATTCGGTGTTTGGATTTCCATTCAAAACAGTGCAACGATTAAACTCTTTCACGCCACTTCGTACGAATGTTTGCTCGACCTCAACGTGGCTGCCTCGGTCACGAAAATGTTGGCGGGTGAGATTTCTTATCTTATATCTTAAATTTTTTATTTTTTGAAAATCTCGTCCCGTCGTCCTTGATCGATTTCACTCAATTATTTTAGGTTGCGACGATATTATTCGTCAACATAAATCTGCCTGTCTTCGAATCACCGCCTTATTATCCTGCAAAGATCTCATGTGGGTGGGAACGAGTGCGGGAGTCATTTTAACCATCGTTTTACCACATTTGACGTCCAACAGCACCAAACTGGATGCGATCCCAACCGTCGCGGGTTAAAATAAAATTTTAAAATTAAAAATATTAAAAAATTAAACAAATTTTATTTTTTTATTTTTTTTTAAAAAACAGGAATTCCCCACGGACACAGCGGTCACGTCCGTTTCTTAACTTACGTAGAAATGCTACCGAATTCGGATAACTTGGCCCGGTCTCGTTACTCGCACCGATCGTTCAAAGGCCGTGACGTGACGGCATTTTCGCGACGCTCGTCTTTGAGCGCCAACATGGCGAACAAGATGCTGGTCATCAGCGGCGGCGACGGGTACGAGGATTTTCGCAACACGGATTTGGGCGAAACTGCGGGTCGCGACGACAGCACCAATCATTTGTTGCTGTGGCAAGTGTGAATTCGATCGATACAAGTTGGTGCCATTTTTCATTTTTTAAGGCGGCCCGAAATTCGGTCGCGAGACGATGACGAATCTCGTGTTGGGTTTGGGCTGTTTTTTTTTTTTTCAAGTTCCTCTTTCCATTTTTGTTTTGTTTTTTGGTCGAACCATTTGAAAGTTGTTATTTCGTTGTATTATACTCGATTTTGATTTTTTTCATCGTGTTGTAGAATTTCATTTTTAAATTTTTTTTTTAAATGTTAAATAATTTATTTCAGTATATATTAAATGAACTCAAAATAATATTAGGAATTAAATAATTATCCGGCCATATTTTATAGGCCTATATATTTTTCTAAATTTCCATTCTTTTATTCGTTCATCTTTGAATAAATTAAAAAAAATTTTAAATAATATAAAAATTTTTTTTACTAATTCTATACAAGTTTTACATATAATAATAATTACAAACATTAATTATGTATTATAAAATTCTATATTTGTAAATATAAATTTAAAAAAATCAAATGTTGATAGACGAAAATAAAAAGGTGAATTGTTTTTAAATATTTTATTGAAAATTATTTGTGAACTAAAATTTCGAGACGTAGGCCTTGAAAAGACGTAAGCCAATAGGATGACGAGATTCATCAATGAACACATGTGTTGCCCACTGTGTCATTGTACGCCGTTCTGTCACGCTGAGAAGTACTCACAAGTCTTCCGCATGCTCAATAGTTAACACTCTTTTCTGCTTCTCTTCGTTCTTTTTCTATTTTTATTTTTTTTTGCTTTCTTATATTCGCTCCATTCAGGATCTGCTGAACATGGCTTGTCCTTTTACTAATGGGTAAGATTTTTTATTTAATCTATTAATTATTAATTTAAAAAATGTAATTTTTGGGTTTAATTTCGGCCATTTTGTTAGTTCGAAATTAAATCGAATGATGAAATCTTGAGTAATTAATTAAATTAGGAAATAGATATTGCAACGTAATTGAATAGATCCTTGTTGATTTTATATCGAATTGCACACCGATAAGAAAATATAATTAGAAATTAAATTATAGAAAAAAAAAATAGCAAAATAGTATTTCAAGGTAAAGCCAAGGTCTTTCGTCCTCCATTATCCAATATCCTTGAGGAAAGCGACTTAATAAGGTCGAAATTTAAAAAAAAATTGAACAAAACAGCAAAAAAAAATTGGGATTCGGTTTTAAGGTTTTATTATTCGATTTGAATGCAATTACTTTTGTTTTCGAAGGGGAAATGACCTTTCGAAGGGAGATGCTAAACCAACCGACAACGGAGGCGCACTCTACAGCGATTATCTTCAAGTAATTAAATAGGAATTTGGAAATGAATTTTTAAAAAATAATAAAAATTTTAGTTGGATCGTCTATTGGGTGCTCAAACTTTAAGTAGCGAAACCGACGGTCATTTAGTTCACGACGAACATCTTTTTGTTATCACGCATCAAGGTATTTAAATGTAAATGTAAAAAAATATTTAAATTGTATACGATTGTTTTTCGTATGTAGCGTATGAATTATGGTTTAAGCAGATCATATTTGAACTGGATTCCGTTCGCGATCTGCTCAGCGAGCATGTAAGTAGTTGTTAATAATAGATTTGAATCAATGGCCATTTGTGTTTAAATAGGAGTTGGACGAAAGCAAAATGTTGATGATATTGAACCGAATGAATCGAATCGTTTTGATTCTTAAAGTAATTTAATATTACTTTAATATTAATTTAATATTAATAAATTGAAATTCTAGTTGCTGGCGGATCAAGTAATGATTTTAGAGACCATGACACCTTTGGATTTCATGGAATTTAGGTTTGAATCGATTTTTTTTTTTCAATAATAAAAATTTTTAATTAAATATAAATTATTGGCAGACATCATTTATCGACGGCATCTGGTTTCCAAAGTCTGCAGTTTCGTTTAATCGAGAATAAGTTGGGAATTAAATCGGAAAATCGAGTGAAATACAATCAAAGCAATTACATGCGTGTGTTTGGCAACGACGTTAAAGCCGTCGAGGCAATTAAAGAATCGGAGGAGCAACCGTCGTTGTGCGAATTGATTCAACGTTGGCTCGAAAGAACTCCGGGTTTGGAAGTGAAAGGATTTAATTTTTGGGGCAAATTCAACAAAGTAGTGAATTTAATGTTGGCCGAGCAAAAGAGCAGAGCCGATGCCGAAGCGAACGAGGATAAGAAAACGGTGCTTTTAGAAGAATATAAAAAACGCAGAGTGAGTTGAATCTAATCTAATCATCTTTGTTAATCTAATAATTTAATAAATAAAATTTAGGAAATGTTCGATACCATATTCGAAATCGACATTCACAATGCGTTGGTATCGCGTGGCGAACGACGTTTTACCCACAAAGCCCTTCAAGGAGCCATGATGATCTCCTTTTATAGAGACGAACCTCGTTTTAGTCAACCGTATCAATTGCTCACGTTGCTCATGGACATCGATTCGCTCATTACTAAATGGAGATGTATGATAAATTATTTAAAAAATATAAATTGTAAAATTTATATATTTTATTTATTGTAGATAACCATGTGATGCTGGTTCAACGCATGATCGGATCTCAACAATTGGGTACCGGAGGTTCTTCTGGTTATCAATATTTGCGATCGACTTTGAGCGATCGCTACAAAGTGTTTCTCGATTTGTTTAATTTATCCACGTTTTTAATTCCGCGCGATCACATTCCGAATTTGACTCAACGGATGAAACTTCGACTTTCGATGATGGAAGAATGGGAAAATGGCGACAGGCGAGAAAATGACGAAGAAGTGGATTCCGCCGAAGCGAAGGCTTGAGTCGATTTGTTCAAATTGTACGTTCCCGTTATTTTGTTCCAATTTTAATAATTTGTATCGGATAAGCAATAAAAATATTTTTACAATTGTACGGATAAAGTGGAAACTCTGGTGGCGATTTCGCACAAGTTTTTACCGATGGCGATACGTAAATAGCCGTCCGTACCGAATGCGGTGCCCCACGAATTCCGTACGATGTAATAAGGCACTTGACCTGTGAAAAACATTTCAAACGATTTACGATCAATTCCAACTAATGCCTACCTGTGAGATCGTATCCGACGATTTGCACTGCGTGATTGGTAGTTCCACCGCAATGGTATTGTATTATTCCGCCCAAATAGTCTTGCCAAGTGGTCGCATCGACGGCCGCTACTAAAGGTCCATGAGTAGCCAGTAATTTGATCATCGTTTCTTCGCTTCCTACGTAACTAAAATATTAATACAACAGATGAAATTCGACCTTCTTTCAACGCCACATCGAAACAACTTATTGCACGTGAAATTCCCTTCCAGTTTTACTCGTGTCGAACTCCTAAAAGAAAATAAATTGTGATTGGATTGTTTGAGGTATGAAAAAGTATTTGTTACTCGGGTTTTAAACAAGTTCCTTGAACGTTGGTCAAAGGATAATCGCTTTCGGAGGTTAATTGAAAACGAGTGTCGTTCATCCATTGAAGGACTGTGCACGTGTCTCCACCGTCGCAGCCGTTGTTTTCACCTTCGGCGCAGTCGATCACTTGTTGTACGCTTAATTCTTGTAATTTGCCGTATTTCAATTTCAGCATCGATTCCATCGTTTCGACGGTACTGAATGCCCTGTAATGAAATGTCAGTTAATTTTCGCTTTCAATTTATAACCAAAGTTATACCAACAAGCGCCACATGTTTTTTGATTTTTAACTGCTGTCACTGCTCCGACGTTTCTCCAATCGACTTTTTGAGGGAAATTCGCGACGTTTTGAGTATTGAAAGTTTTAGACGATTCTTCTGTAATTAAAAAGTGTCGGTTTCGATCGAGATCTTACTTTTAATCGGTCGAGAATTACCAGTAGGCGATGAATTTAGAAGCGAGATAAAAAAATGAATGAAAAACACAAAAATTAATGTCAACATTATAAAGTTTCGGCCAAATTTTATTTTTATCTTATCGATACAAAATCGTCCAAACGATCACAAGACGATTACGTCATTTTTAATATTATAAAATTATTAAATTCGATAGCGTAGATTGAAATTAATGTTTTTTAGATAATGTTTAACGTTTTATATTCGTTAATTGGATTTGCAGTTCAGATCGGGTGCAATTTTACGCTTTGATTTTCGCTCGTAAAAAATGTCGATACAAAGAATTATCGACAGACGTCGTATTTACGATTTTAAACTTTCCCGCCAAATCGAGCGTTATATTTGTCCGTCGTTAGCGGCGCTGCGGTCGATTCATTCTCGTCAAAATGGCTGCCGCTGCTGCATCTCCTCCTCCGCCGGTATCTAAAAAACGCAAGGTTAGTCCCGCAAATTTAGCAAAAATCGACAAAATACGTTCGTCGATCGTTTAAATCCGCATCCTACAGTCAACTCGTATTTTTTTTAATGGAAATATCAACGAGATGTTTGTAGATGGAGCGGATTTAGCTCGACTAAAAACAAACGATTTTTGCATTGCTCACGTGTAACTAAAAAACGCTCGTATTCCTTTCAGTTTGTGACGGATGGTGTTTTTAAAGCCGAGTTAAACGAATTTCTTACTCGCGAACTCGCAGAAGATGGCTACAGCGGTGTGGAAGTTCGCGTCACCCCGACAAGGACCGAAATCATCATTTTGGCAACGCGGTTGGTTTGGAATGAAGTAAAAATAAGCCTAACGACAATAAAATTTTAAATTTTCAACAGAACACAAAACGTATTGGGAGACAAAGGTCGTCGAATCCGCGAATTAACGTCAGTTGTGCAGAAAAGATTTAATTTTCCAGAAGGATCCGTAGAGGTAAAATAAAAAATAAAAATAAAATATAATAAATTAATTATAAAATGATTAATTGTAGCTATATGCCGAAAAGGTCGCAACACGTGGTCTTTGCGCTATCGCTCAGGCCGAATCTCTTCGGTACAAATTGATCGGAGGACTCGCGGTTCGTCGGTAAATCGAGGAAAATTAATTTTAACATTGAACGAAAAATATTAATTAAATTTATTTACGTTACGTAGAGCCTGTTACGGTGTTTTACGATTTATAATGGAAAGCGGTGCTAAAGGATGCGAAGTGGTCGTTTCTGGCAAATTACGCGGTCAAAGAGCGAAATCGATGAAATTCGTCGACGGTTTGATGATCCACAGCGGAGAACCAACCAACGATTACGTCGATACGGCCGTTCGTCACGTTTTACTTCGACAAGGTATTGGAATTAAATTTATTTTTAAAAATTTTTAAGATTTTTTTTTAAATAAATAGGTGTTTTGGGTATCAAAGTAAAGATTATGTTACCGTGGGATCCGAACGGTAAAATCGGCCCCAAACGTCCATTACCCGATCACGTGAGCATCGTTGAACCGAAAGAAGAAACTATTTACTCTCAACCAATTAGCGAGCAAAAAGGTGTGAAACCCGATGCAGCGATGGTCGGTGCACCGTAACGAAATAATTAAAAAATAAAAATTAAAATAAAAAATTTCATTTTCGTCTCTTTATTTGAATTTACTATTTAACTTTGAATTTTAACCACCAGAGGTCGTTAATGTTTAGCATTGCGTAAGGCGAGTGGTCGACACTAGATTGAATCTCAGTTGTTGGTTCGTCCAACAGTGTTGCGGGAACGTGTCCGTAAATTTAAAATCTTCACCTTTAATAGTTGTAAAACGATGGATAAGTCGGAAATACACGCGCCGGTCGTGTTGGCGACGACACCGCGACCAACGAGCACGACGCGTGATGCAATAATCGATTTAATTGCCGGATCGTTAGGTGAGTGTTCGAGTAATAGTTTCACGAGAAATATCAAATTGGTTATTTATTAGGTGGTGCTTCTACGGTTTTCGTGGGACAACCTTTGGATACGGTCAAAGTGAAATTACAAACCTTTCCGCATCTTTATAAAGGAGCATTTAACTGTTTCGTTCAAACTTACGTCAAAGATGGTGTCAGGTTTAATCGAAATAAATTTTAATTAATTTAATTAGGTTTTTTAATCGATTTTTTTATGTAATTAAAGAGGTTTGTACGCCGGAACTGTACCGTCACTCGTTGCCAATGTTGCCGAGAATTCGGTTTTGTTCGCCGCTTACGGAATTTGCCAGAAATGCGTTCAATTCGTGGCGCAGAAAGAAAAAGTGGAACATTTGACGGTTTTAGAGAATGCATTTTCAGGATTTTTAGCAGCATTTTTTTCCGCCTTAACCCTTTGCCCGACGGAATTGATCAAATGTCGGCTGCAGGCGGCGCGAGAAATGAGCAGTCTCAAAGGTGAAACGAAAAAGCAAATGTGAGTGCCAAAGTTGTAAGTAAAATGGAGATTGCGATTAATTTATGAATTTAAAAAAAAAATTGTAATCAGTGGTCCGTGGGGTTTAACTCGAACGGTTTTGAAAGAAGAAGGAATTTTGGGTTTCTACCGAGGATTTACGTCGACTTTAGTCCGAGAAATGCCCGGGTATTTCTTTTTTTTCGGCGGCTACGAAATAACGAGGGAATTATTGACGCCGGTTGGAAAAACCAAAGACGAAATCGGTAATTTTCTAATTATAAATCAATATCGTTTAACTTTTCT
>JAQFZU010001397.1:0-13667 GCA_034696185.1 Henia vesuviana | reverse complement strand
TCAGGAATGAGCGAGATAAGCATATTGGAAATGAGGCAAAATTAGGATCGTCTTTCACATCATTAGTTGCATCTCTAACTCGAGGGCGAAATGAGACTACCTTAACAAGCTCATTTATTTCTTCTTTTACTTTATTTGCCGAATTAGAGGAACATCTGATCGGATTTCAGTTTGAATTTCATTTGTAAACTGGTGAATATAAACTTTCTTTTTGCAGCTTCACTGAATACTAAACTGAAAGTGGTTATTAGATTCTGATATTTTTTTGCAATATGAAATTGAGTTTTGTTGGTTACAATGATTTTTTTTCCGCTATTGAATTGCAGTTATATGGTCTTCTTCTATCACCTTCGTGCCATTTGATTACGTTCAGTAGTGGCTGAGGGATTATTCCGCTCGCTGCCCACGTCTCAGAGTCTTTGTTGGCTATGTGGAAGGTGGATGGGTTTGTGTGGTTGGGGTTAGTGTTGGAAATCAAGATTCATCGAAACCTTATTCGGACTCAGTGAACCTTTCTTTTCTTTTACTTCCTATCTAATGAAATTCCAACTACCTTTCATCCAATTACACGAAATACAAACGGAATTAGATCGCAGAGAGCCTTAAGTCTATGTACGAGTAAGAATTGAGCTGTTGATTGAGGGAGGCTTACCTCGATTAACAGTAAATAAATAACTGTTATTATATTACAACTTTTCTTAGATGTAACTTTTTTTTCTTAATTTTAATTATTTAAAAAAAGTTATATATTAGTTTGTTTTATTGATTTTTTGTTTGTGTATTTTACTTTAAAGTTTTCTTAGTTCAAGTTGAGTAAAGCGAAAAAATATTGGAAGGAATTTTGGTTTTAAGTTGTCCCTAAGGCTTTCGCGATGGAAATTTATAATCAACCGTTGTTGTATCATGGGGCATGTGGCGAGATTAAATTTTTGGCCTGAACACTCGAACGTTTGAAAATAAAAGTAATGACGGCGTATGCGAAAATGATGTGAAAACTATGGAATTTACAAGCGCTGTTGGAAAAGAAAAAGAAATTTATGTCGGCGACGAACAAAGTTTTAATCTCGTCTCGATTCTCGTAATTCGTGCAGTGGGACGTGGTTTTCTAGTCGCTGCATGACACGTTGTACTATTTTATTTAATGTTGTTTGCGAAGTTTTTATCTATAAATCTTGGCACCAATTTCTCATCAGGGCTGACGAAGTCTCTGTCCTCTTCTATCTTACGACGATAATTAAATATTCACACGAGTGATCGTAAAGCGTGGCGAAATTGCCTTCAAATTCCCGCCTGCAACTATAATAAAAAAAACATTTTTAAAAGCAAAGAGGAGTGGATCGAACCAAGTAAAAGGAAATTACACAAGTTATACATAAAAGCAAAGGAAAGAGAGATAGAAATCAGTTTTATAGATCTTTTCGACAGGCCGCGTCATTGCGACACGCCGCTTGAAACTTAATCGGGAAACTTTGTCATATTTCACTATTGAACTTGATCGTAGATGATGGTGGCCTACCCGAATCCAACTACGCCAGTTTCACCCGTTTCGATTTTATGGCCATCTCGCGTTTTCTGCCACCGATGCATTTCAGACACGCGAGTTGATAGACGCGTATAAAACGAGCATGTTGGGCATTTGTAAACGAAAAGAAGCTTTACGCCTTTACCATCGTTCACTCCTCATCGAGTTTGTTCATCTTCAAATAGTGTGGGCTCGTTTTCATCACAAAGTTATCAATTCCCAATTCCCCAATGACACATTTCATCGGTTTAATTGTACCTTTACTCGGGCAACGGAAATTAACTTTTCAAATCAATCAAGTTGAAAAATCATAAAAATAAATTGAAAAGAAAAGGAAGAAAAATCTTTGTTACGATTAGGTAATTGATGGTTCTTTATGAAATAGTGATTATTTACCATATTAATTATGGAGTCAAATCTGTGGAATTATGTTAGTCGAGTTAGCTGTATCCGGAGCCATCAATATTCCATCTCTTTAGAGGACTACTGCAGTGCTGTACGCACTAAAGGTTAATAGCATTTACTAAGAAGAATGATGGCAATGGGCGAGTTAGGCCGCGCCTAGGCCGTCCATTTGCGCAAGGAGAGTCGCGTGTAATTAAACCCACTACCACTGTCCACCCCTCCTTAATTCCGGATATACGAATGAATTATACAAACACGTTACGTTCACACCCGTAAACCCGGTAACTATGTGAAACTGTCATTGCAACATAGAAAAATGGACGCGAAAGTGGTTCATTAAATTCACAATAGTTTTACACTACAATCCAACAATATTATTTATTTTAAAAATTAAAAAAATGTTACAAGCGTTCCAAGTATTATTTAAACGATAAAAAATTAATTTTTAACTTGTTTTAGCTTAACATTAAAAGTGAAATCTTTTTATGAGTTTTGCAGTCTTGAGTAAGATTTTTCTTTATTACTGCATATCTCGTATGACGGTTAATGATGTGGTAATGACTTTATCACGACTCATAAAGGACCCATGCGAAGGCGCGAGGCTAACTGTTGACCAGCAAGGTCGCTTCTTGTGTGCTTTTTATGTATTGGACAATGCGAACTGATTGCGATATCTGCGTGCGTGTTGTACGAGTGGTTGGTAAATGCCTTTTCACGAGTTGAGTTTCATATTTTGAGGCTGTAACAGTGGGTAATCAGTTGGCAAATTGTTCTTGGAATTGATCTTTTACTTTTTTTATGGTTGAATCAATATTTAATCTCGTTACATACACCTAAAACATAAAAGGGGAAATGTTGATAGGAGTGAGTGTCCGTGTTGTGAGATCATAATGCCAAAATTTAATTAGGTTCTATTTAGAATCTAATTTAGCCACTAGTTGAGTAGGAATTTTTTTTTAATTTAAAAATACACAATTGCATTTCCTTTCCTCCTTTTTTAATTATAGTAATAGGTGCGAGCAAAAATTAATTAATATATTAATTACATTCAGCACGATATGAATAAAAATGTTGTTTTAAAAGGAAAAAGTTTTTATTTAAAATTTATTGATTTTTTTTTATAAATTTATTTTTCAATTTATTTCTAGGTTCGAGCATGGCTTTCGAGGATTTCCACGGTCCTACCTTCGTTCAGGAACCACCGACCTCGATAGACTTTTCCAATAACACTGGAGCCAAATTAGACTGTATAGCGAGAGGTAACCCCGCACCTCTCGTGCAGTGGGTTTTGTTGGACGGCAAAAGGGTGCGAAACGTGGGCAACGTACGACACGTATTTGAAAATGGAACCATGTATTTTCCACCATTTAGGACGCAGGAATATCAACAGGATGTACATGCCGCCATCTATCGATGCCAAGCTTCGAATGTCATAGGGACAATTGTGAGCAGAGATGTTCGAATTAGAGCAGGTAAAACTATATTGCGAATAATATGAAGCGTAAAATATGTATCCAGTACTTGGATTTTTATAGCTTATTTTAGAAGATAAATGTCAACTTTGATATGCAATAATTTAATAGCTTTTTCAGTATTATGTATATATATATATATATTTTTTATTTTTAGTTTTTTAATATTACATTTATTATTAATTCGAGCGAATTCTTAATTTATAAAAAAATAACTCGATTAAAATTAATTTTTTTTTATCTTCTATTTTATCTATCTTTTATCTTCTTCTTTTATTAATATAAAACAAGGTTTTTGTCTACGAATTTGGCTGCAATACAAAGGTTTCAAATTATATTTACCTGGAATTTGGCTAATGATAGGTCCAGTTTTGAAGAAGGTTATCATGATATTTAAAGGTCGTAACAGCCATTGGATAAGTCAAGATTAAGCATTTGCTTTCTTCCAGTGGCAAAAAAATAATGAGGCGCCATTTGCATTTGTTGTTGACAAGTCAAAGAAACAACAAAATTAATTTTTCAGCAGACATAATACTACAAGAGATGGTGCTCATAAACAAACAAATGATCAATACTTTAATAACTTAAGTGTAGTGGCTTAATGTTGGCTAATCTTTACTATACGTTAGTTCTACAACAATATTGGCTAATCTTCACTAACTAAACGTTAGTTCTAGGTTAGTTCTATCAACCCAACACAATTTTAACATTAGTTCTCATTTTTAAAAATATTTTTTAAATAATTTACATAAATTGCTGGGCTACAACAATGATGGCCAATCTTCATTAACATTAGTTCTACAACAATGGGCAACTCAAAGCAGCATGCTTAAAAGTCAGCAACTTAAAGCAATTATACACATTAGCACTGAACAAAGAAATTAAAAATATAGGCTACCCTTTATTAAAATAATATATAAAACCATAGACACAAAAAGAAATATTTACCAAAAAACCAGTTGATGAATTCAACGAGAGTGAATTGCCAGGATTTTACTAGTTTTCAGTAAAGATTGGTTATAATTAATTTATTATTGCAGTAACTGTAAAACTATTTAAGTTTTCGATATATTTATCAAAATATTTATTTTTGATTTTTCTGTCGTTTGCTTGATACCGTATAAATCATTGGCAATAAATGAGATAAAAATAAATATTGAGTGTTGGTATTTTTCCTTTAACTTTCTCCTCGTTTTTTTCTCAAATAGAACGTGCTTCAAACTGTTTCTACACTCAAAATGATGGTTGCTATTGTGTTTGCATAAATCGTTCATGGCGATTAAGCAAGGGTGCCTGCGACAAAATTTATGCAAGTTGCTGCGCTGCTTTTCACAAGAATTGCCTTGAGTGTTTTGATGGAAGTTATTTGTGAGCGACGAGTTGTGTGGAACCAGGTGTTGGGTATTATTGTTAGTTTGCCTGAGGATGAAGTGGTTAACCAAAGATAGGACATTTCCATACACATTTTAACGAAGGATCTGACGCGCGCTTTTCACTGACACTTATTGTCACTCGACTCAATTTTTTTTTAGTGATGGGAGAAAATGAGCCGAACGAAAGAAAAAAAAGAATGGGATTAATAATGGTTTTTCTAGAACATTTTTTGTTTAAAAAAATATTCTTTTAAGCTCATTTTTGTCATTACCTTTTCCAATCTAATAAAAGTTAAACTCAAGATGTTAATTACAAAAATAAATATAAAAAAACATTTTAACATTTTTTTAAATGTTTTAAACGATTTTCGGGCCCTGAATTTTTTTTTGACATTACATTTACTTGTTTTATGTCAAGCACAGATGTCTAGTTTCAGTTTTTTCTTTACTTTTTTATCTTCATACCAAATTCAAGTTAAAGGTAGAGATTTTCTATTTTATTTACTTTTAACTTATGAATTTGCAGTTGTTTTCATTTAATATGGAAATAGGTTTGTTTTTAATTCCAAAAGCAAAATGAGAAAAAAAAATTATACCTGGAACATGTTAGCTCGAGATAGTTATTGTAAGCTGCGTTTAATTAAAGCGACAAAATTTGAAATTGTATTTTCCTAATCTTAAGAAAATGGCTCGTTGTTTACTAATTATGGAGCATTCCCTAGACATCCAGTAAGGGTCACAGATGGAAGTTTGTTTTTAGGAAACTTTAAAAATCTAAAGCTTGATTTATTAAGACAAGAGCAGAGCTGCTTCATTAATCTGCTAATACTAATTATGAGAGCAAATTTCTTATTAAAAATGTAAACAAAAAAGAATATTTGAAGCATCAATGGGATTATTTTGTTTTCAGATAAAGTTGCTTAAGTAGCTTTTTAAGTTATATTTAAATTGGATTTTCTGAGTTGTGATGCCAATTTGGCTGCAGCAGACATTATTTTTAAAATTCTATTAACAATGCATTTGAATATTGCACGCCATCAATCACAATTTTTGCCTCAGTTTATTCATTTTAAAAATGTAATTTTATTTTATCTATTAAAAGAAGTATAAATGACACTGTTATAAGCTAAAATATGTTTTGCAAGCTGTTTTAGTTTTGGTCTATTTTATGTTATTTTTTTTGTTTTTGAAAATGGGAAAAGATAAATTTTATTTTGATACGTAAATGTGATTTAGAAAATGTAAACTGATATAAATTATCAAAAAGCTAAAGTTTGAAAATTTAATTTATAGAAATTTTGTTAGTACACATCCGCCCAAAAGTTTAATTACAATAATTCATGCACATCATTACACTATGACATGAATCCATAGTCACTGGATATCAAATAATCGAGTTAACTGCAAATAAATTAAATTATGAATAAATGCCCAGGTATTACTAAATTGAATTACTATATTTTAACGTATTTTAATATGAGAATTTTTTTTTTAATTATTGAATTAGTAATTTTATTGCAAATTATATATCATGATGGCCAGTTGTTTTCAATTTCATTTGACTTTGCTTTCTTAATTTTTATCGGTAATTCCAGAGGGCATTCATTTATATAATATTACAAATTAATATTTGCAAACTGTAACACAATATGACTTGTTGAAATACATTATAAATACAAAAGAAATAAAGAATAAGAAATTTTTTAATTTTTTTAAAATTGGGGAAAAATAAAATAAGGATTGACAACCTTTACATTTGTATCTTTAAGATTTGGTAAGTTGTTAATAGAATATCATAAATTTGCCATTAAAACCTTCAATTAAGCGCTTATACAAATCAGAACTTTTAAACTCTGAGTTATGTTACAAACGATCGTGTAAAATGTAAAAAAAATTATTTTTTCTTTAGTTTTAAAAACTTGAGAGCACTGTAAGCGAGGAGTTCCAGATGTATGGAAGCCTTTTTCCACTTTTGTAATTTCCTGGGAATCTTAGAACGACTATTCTGCTAAAAGTACGAAAGAGTTATTTGCTCTTAACGAGAATTGGGAGAGTTTTCTCTCGCTAAGTGCTGAAAAGGCGAGGGGAGGAAAAAATTGGAGTTGGTGAAGACTAATTCGCCCTGCTGGTAGCAAATCTGCCACAGATTACATCTGGAATTGGCAACAACTTCGGAATATTTCACTTTTTGCACTGCACTACATGTGGTGCCAAAAAATCTTTTGGGGGTCTTTCTCATTTTCAGTAAAAGGGAGTTGTCAGTGCGTGTTGAAGCAGAACCAAAAGATTTAAAGCTTTTTTTCTTTTTCTTGACTTATTATGTTATCTCGCGAAAAAAAATTCTAAAACAAGGTTCTGATGTATTTGTTTTGTTAGTGACGAAAGGCATAAGTAATTGGTTTGATTTACCATTTTGTGCGTGCAAATATGGAATGAGGTTTAGAAGTTTGTCACGCACAAAACAAGTTTACCGCTTTAAAAATAAGCTTGTGAAGTGTTAGTAAAAGAGTTTGGAAAAATTAATCTGTTTATAATCTTTTATTTTGGAATATCTAGGCATTTCACTCAAATCCCAAGTGATGATGACATTGCGAAGTAATAATTGAACTTAAGACGACAAATTTTAATTGGGAGCGACAAAACGCTAATGAAGGGCTGCTGCAATGTAATCTCTTACATGTGAGACTTTTAATTATCACAGTGCAGAGCTGTGTTCTCCCATTTTTTTCGTAGTTACAATTCCCTGTGGGATTACTTGAGTGTGAACATAACCCCACTTGTGCGTGTACACAACATCGGAAAGTAAGGTTTTAATGGTTGGGCGTTGTCTGTTAGAAAAATTAAAAGTTGACTTTCGCCTTACCTCGTTAACCCGATGAGTAGTTTGAAAATTACCATCAAGTATTTTACTTTTTTTTTATAAACATTTTTCGGTTTGACGTGGATTAGTTTATTTTTTCTATTGCAATAATAATACCAATGAAAGAAATTGTGTTATGGCTTGTGATTGGTAAATTTCAATTTTTAATATTGTAAGAACTTCATTTTTTCATACTTTGTTTTTGATCTTTAACAAAAAAATTCTCAAAGACATGCTTCTGAGAAAATATTTTTTGGATTTGTTCCAAATTTTTAAAAAAATTCGTTAGAAGTTTGAATGAAGTTTTATAGAATTTTAGTTAAAAGTGTAACTCCACACCCAAAATGTTCCTACAGTTTTGGATTACTAAAGCAAGTGATAATATTTTAATTGAATTTGTTGATATTAATCTATTTAATTGTTTCTAGTTTTTTGGCAGTTTTAATTAACAATGAATTTATATATGATGCAGTTAAACATATTAATCACAATGTGAATTAATACTTTTTTTTAACAGTAATTCGGTTGCCTGGTTAAATTATATCACAATGAAATATTAAAATTGATTCTAAAACTTATTTGAAAATAATGTTATATCTTTTACCCAATAATTATATTTTATTTCACTGCATACCCAATGAAATAAAAGTACATTAGATATAGGATAAGTTGATGATGAATGACAACTGTAGTCAGATAGTGGCTGTATCTTCAAGTTTTTCAGCAGACTGAGCGAAGACTCAGGTTGATCGAAGATTTGGTATATAAACTATTCTTTAACAGAATGCAGTTCATCAATCATAAGTTAAGAGTCCTGAAGGGATATGCGTGAGCGAAAAATTATCGCACGAATTGGATGGCCGAGCTTATCGCTCAGATAGAGTTCGCGGAACTCGATGTCGTTCCCTTACAGTATGTTTCACTTGTCTGTTTAATCAGTTTGTAAAGCAGTTCTCAGTAGCTTTTCTAGCTTAAGATTTTGAATTTTTAATAACAAAATTCTATTTTTTTATTCTTTGTTTATAAAAAAAAAACATAATTTTGGTTTTTCTTGTTCTGTTTGGAGTTTGCATTGAATGGGATTGGGTTTTTAGATTTTTCCTTCTACATTTATATTTGGCATGTAACTGTCAAATCAATGCCAAGTTTTGATTTTTATTGCAGGTTGAAAAAGAGCAAAAAATAAACTTCTTGAATACCGAATATGTTGGTTTTTCTTCCAAAGATTTTCTTACTTTTTAAGAAAAGTTTTTTTCTACTATTATTACTTTTCTGTGGAAAAAGAAATGCTCGGGCGGCCAACTCTAACAGACAATGAGCGCTTTGAACTCATAGAAACGGAAGTGATTAGTGCAGACTGGAGTGTAATTAAAATACGGAGAGAAGATTCAAATTAAAAAAAAGTTTTTTTTAAACGTTCTTTGTTACAAAAACATGAGGGTTCCGTATTATACTCGAATATCAAGTCGACTCATTTCTATTGTTCAGTTTGGGTTTGTCAAATGACTTCATTTGCATTAAGAAACAACTTGTAAAATGAGCGCAAATGCGAGTTTTTGTTTCGAATGTAAAAGTCTCATTTATGGTTTTTTTTTCTTTTTTTTTTTTAAATGAACAAACTACAAATTTGATTTTTGATTGAATTTTATAATTCTTTAAGGTTTATTATAGGTGAAATGAAGCTCGACTCATTATTTTTGCGATTCATCAATTCCAATTAATGTTAATTGGTAATAAATTTATTAAATGTGATTACATTTTGTCAATCGCTTCAAGTAAATAGATATGAATTATGAAAATTGTAATGAATTTACCTAAAGGAATTTGCTAAAATTACATTTTCAACTTCGTTTTTAAAGTAAATTCTAAAAATTAAAATTGATTGAATTAAATCTACATTTATTTTTAAGTTATAAAAAAATTCAGGAAGAAAAAATATTTATTATCACTTATATTTGAAATAGTATTTTTTATTAAGGGAAACTCTTTAAGATGGGACATTCAAGCTTGAAACTCAAATCTACTTCAACAGAATTAAAAACCACTTTAACTTCTTTTTTTCTTTTCTTCGTAATCTATTATTAACCCCGCATACTTTATTCTGGGAATTATCTTGTTTGTCATTAATCATTAAGCAAATCAGATTTTAAGATTTATTTTCCACTTTTAGAAATTCAGCATTAAAGTAAAGTAAGTTAAAAATCGAAATAAAGTTCATAACACATCTAAGTTAATTATGTCAAGTTTGCCAAGAGAAGGTAACTAAAGATGGTCTACGCAAGGCGTCTTAATGTCTGGGTATTTGCATAACGGCTCTATCCACTCGAGCCCACACTACTGGTATCTGCTGGTTCCGACGCAATCTTGTCACGTGATGAATGAGAAACTTAATCTCATGCGGACCGAAAAAGAAAAAAGGATTTTCCTTCTCAAATTCATCGTGGATGGTGATTATCATCGTAGATTGAGCGCTTTAATACTTATCGTGACAAATGCTGGATTTAAAGCAGATCCCAAAGTATAATTTATTTATTTACTTCGTTCGCAAAAGAGTCTTTACGAGTTGTTGCCGTCGGGCTTTAAGTGGGGACCTGTTTTTGAATATAGCCCAATGTAATAAATGTATAAACACCATTGTCATCTTTCACCATCGTCGTTGTCACGGCGTAACAACTTAATAACAGACGAGTGAGAGTCGCGTTTTGACAGTCGTTAGCCCGCAAGCGCCTAGCAACTGCCAGGTAAATCACCTCGAAAAATCAATTGGCTGTTGTAGCTCCGCGTGCAGCAAGCAAGGCGAATTATCACTTTGCTAGGGCTAGTAAATATCACCCTTCAGCGGATCTGACTCAACTCACTTCGTTTTTTTCCTTTTTTCATTCCATCTGCCACAGTTATTTTCAAAAGCGGAACGAACGAAACGAAGATTTTTTTCCGGGTCTGAATTCACTAAGGAGTTATGATAAAAATTTACTGCTGGTAAAAATTTTGTTTATTTTAACGTGGAAAATATTTTTAATTGTGACGAATTTTTATTGTTACACTTTAATGAATCCTGCGCACGATTCGGATACGTTATATTGACCGCGAAACCTCATAATTTATTAATGTTTAGCATTAAAGAGATTTGTTTCCACATTATTTATTCGCTTGGAAATATGTCCTGCGAATTTTATTTTTATTTTTTTTTTCAATTTTTTCTTATTTTTTATTTGCAAACTGATTGCTTCTTTTATATCCTCGCACACCTTTTACTCGATTTTTCTATTTCTATACATGGAATTGGGTCCTTGAGAATATAAAAAAAAATTTGTAAGGGTTTCCTTTTTTCATCGTTGAGCAAATGAATTCTACACTCAACTGGTGAAGTCAATTCGTTTTCCATTTAAGTTTAGTCTTGTAGGTAACAATTATTTCCCCTCTTGCCAATGCCTTAAAATGAGATGACAATGCAATTTTCCAGTAAAGAGGAGTTTGAGGTAGGTGGGATGGGTGAATGGAAGGGAAAAAATCTTTTCCAAGAAAATCATTTTGGGGTCTTGGCAAATGAAATGAGGGGAAACAGCAAACGAGACATGCTCTTTTATAATCCTCGTAGAAAAGACGGTCAAAAACCCATCAACTATAAGAGCACAGAGGTAGGAGGTAGCGAAGAAACTCCATAATTGTCGCCTGGTTTGTGTCATTATATGTGGGAAATCCGTTGCCCAAACTGAAATCGATTCCAATTTCCAAGAAACGCTTTTTTTTCTTTTTTCTTTCTGTTTTCCTTCTTCATCTTTCTACGCAATTTAAATCTGAGCCAACTTTCAAGTCGTTTTCCCTTCTCCCTTTTCACAAAGAAATTTGATTAAATGTGTACTGTAACAAGCAATGCCAAGCGACTTAATTGAAATATTAGGACAATTTTTTCTCACTACTTTTTCTCAAGCTAATCTTATCACCTTATTTTTAACCCCATCTCATACATTTCTTTTTCTTGGTTTTATCAGTTGAAGGTAATAAATTAAGTCCATTTAGAGGCTCGTTTTTCCTTAAGTCGTAAATTGTCAAGGAGCTGTAAGCTTACAAGTGACGTGAGAGATTCTCTATCAATAAAAGACATCTCGTGGCACGTAGACCGGAAGCCATTACATTATGCAGATGTTCGTCCATTAATGGACCATTAAGTAGAAAGTAGTTGAAGCGCTTTTGACGTCACAAACAGAATAAGTAATATGGAAGTTGTAAGGAAAGACGAAAGACATACTGCGAGTTGAAAGTAAAGATTTTTTTTGGATTTTTTTATTACGGTTATAAAAGTTTATTTTTTATTGATCTGAAAGTTTGTAACTATTGAAGTTTTGTTGTGCTTTTTAATGTTAAGTTTTAGTTTTTTTGTAATTTTAAATAAATATTTATTTGGAGGTTTGATTTATTGAAAGTTATAAATAGATTATAAAAAAAGTTTTAATGCGTAAAGAATTTATTTATTAAATTTTCAAAAAATGTCTTGAATTTAATCTAATATTTTCTGGACTCGTTGGAATTTTTATTATTTACTTTTTAGGGTTTTTCAAATGAGAATTAGATAGGAATCTTATAAATTGAGTGAAAAAAAATTTTTTCTACAATTTTATAACTAATTTACATAATTGTATTTGATGGTTTCTATGCCATTTGCTCAATTTTTTTATGGACAAAATGTGAAAATAAAAATAACTTAAATTAAATTTTTATTATGAGATTTATAAAATCCTTATGCAGTTTTTATTCTATAAAAAAAGATTTAAAAATATACTGAATAATCTAAGCAAACTGTATATTGAGTGCTTTTAAATTTCATATTTGCAATTGCAATTCAGGCAACTTGAATTTATTCAAAATCATTTTGTTGCGGAGCGAAATAATGTCAACTTTTCCATGATTGCATCAAACTCATTTCATTTTAACTTTTCGACGTTCCAACAACTTTGAATGTAATAATTTCAAAATTTAATCACGTTTCAAGCCAACAACCAACAAAATAATCATATTTAACGTTACAAAATGTCGTAATTGCTAACAACGTCGATAGTTCGTATACAAATAGATTTTCGCACAGTAAATTCCCATAACACAGTATTATGAAACCAATAACGTATGATGGCTCGGGTGTCCAATTCCGTTCCGAGCAGATGTTGGATTGAAAATGTTGTGTGCATCGATAGATAAATGAGATAAGCGAAATGTGGTGCAATATGTAAGAATGGAATTTTTGTTATTTCTAAGAGCTGACCGTAGATTGTGTCGTTAGTTTTCTGATGGATTGAGTCATCAACGATTATTGTGCTCGCTTAGTGCTTCTCTTTAGGAATTAATGTTGCCATTAAGTTTTGCGTGTCATTATGGAGTGGGTTGTTCGTAGAGATGGAATTTTGTCATTGATCGGTTACTGGGATTTGAGCACTTTGCACAATTTGCTTTATTTCTAACAAGTATTTAAAATATTCTCTTTGTAAAACTTTTTTTTTAAATAAGGGTTGACGAACTGGTACAAATCTTACAGCTTAAAAATGACAGGCAATTTGCCAACTAATTATAGGAGAACTTTTCATACGTTGTATGATTACGAATTTTTTTCTTTAATTTTTATCATTTTTCTCATCTTGAGAATTTCATTTTTCTTACTTTTAATTTTTTTTCTTGGACCACATTTTAATTTTTTGAGTTAATTCTCAAAAGGGTACTTATGGTCTCTTACAAATAGATGAAGACTGAGTATGGAAAGGGTTAATGGAATTTTTTTATTTTATTTTCTGTTGCAAGTTGGGTCCAACACTTGTTGTTTAATCTTATCGTCTAATGAAATCCAGTTCCTTGGGATTTGAAGTGGGTAAAGTGAAGTTCGCATTGAAGTAAGAAGTTTCATGTTGTATTAAGATGAGCCATCAAGGGAACAAATATCCACTGTGGAAATCTCTTCAATTTGAAATTTTAGGACAGGGAGAACGACACCCTCGGGTGCGCATTTTCTTGTTTCGTCAAGGATAAGTGTCATCCGACTTTTATTTTTC